>CAUYQG010053226.1:0-14838 GCA_963574415.1 Tarsius wallacei
CCCCCAATCCTGGGAAGGAAGAAAAAGAGGATTTAATGTTAATTATCAGTCATCTTACCATTAGGGCAAGTGACAAAAACAAGGAGTGAGGTCGACAAAGGACTTGACTTGGGCAGGATGGTCACATGGCAGGATGGAGAAATGTGTGTGTGTGTGTGTGTGTGTGTGTGTGTGTGTTGGGTATACATATGTGGGGGTATGGATGTGTGTGTAGAGATATGTGTGTGATGTGTGTGGGGGGGAGTGTGGTATGCATGGTAGATATGTATTGGAGTTTGTGTGTGGTGTGTGATGTGTGTGTGTGTGGTGTGTGTGATGTATGTATGTGGTGTGTGAGGGTGAGGGGGGTCTGTGTATATGTGTGTGGTATATGTGTGTGGTGTGGTTGTGTGGTGTGTAGGGGTATATATGGTATGTGTATAGAGTGTATGTATGTGTGGTGTGTGTATGTATGGGGTGTATGTGTGGGGTATGTGTGATGTGTGAGGTATGTGTGGGGTGTGTCGTGTGTGTGGGTATGTGTGTGTTATGTGTATCTGTGTGGTGTACATATATGTGTGTTATGTGATGTGTGTGTGGCGTGTGTGGTGTATGTGTGAGGACTTGTGGTGCATGTGTAGTGCATGTGGTGTATGTGTGTGTGTCTATATGGGGTGTGCGTATATGTATGTGGTGTGTGTGGTGTGTGTGTGTGGTGCGTATATATGTGTGGTGTGTGTGTATGGTGTGGTATGTATGTGTGGTGTGTGTGTGATGTGTGGTGTATGTGTGTGTGGTATGTGTGTGCATGGTGTGTGTGGTGTGTGTATATGTGTGTGTGTGATGGAGTGTATATGTGTATGGTGTGTGTGTGTGTCCTTCCCTCTCCCTACTCCCACCTCCCCCTTCCTCTCGTCTCCCAAATGCCCTCTGGTCATCACACCTGATTTCACCCTGGGGGCGGAGCCTCTTCTGCTTGAACCCACTGTATACAGAGTCGCTCAAGTTCGGAAGTCCCTGGTCTCCGTCTGACCAGCCTAACCATGTGACGTCTTTCCTCTAGAACTGATGTCCACCCACGAGCTTGAAAAGAAAGAGTTGGAAGAAAATTTTGAAAAACTGCGGCTGTCACTACAGGTGAACATGTCCTTAATTTTCTTGCCTGAGATCAAGGTAACGGCAGCATCGTTATTCCCGTCCACAAACACTTATCCAGCACCTACGGTGTACTGGAACCTGCACTAACACGGGAACGTAGAGGTCAGTAAGTCACACTCCCTGCCCTTGAGAAATGTACCATCTGCTCAGAGAGCCATGGCCCAAACAGTAACTGGCAACAACAGAAGGGAACGCACACTTATGAACAATGCAGTTAGTGAGCACCGCAGAAGTTCAGAGGGCTGGCCTGCACGTGCTGTGGTCAGAGACACCCAAGGAGTAATGAGCTGTGTTTGGAGAAATAGGAGGATTTGAGAAGGAGCATTCTGGGAAGGAAATACCAGTGCACAGAAGGGTGTGAAGGTTGGAACCCACAGGACGTGTGCTGGGAGTTACAAAAGGCACTCGGTCACCTGGAGGTGGCGGAGATGAAAAACACCCTCTCGCTGCCACCTGAAAGCAACATTTGTCTCAGATGCAAGAACAGCTGTCTGGCTTCCTGCTGGCCTAAGGGGAGAATGCAAGGTCTCCCAGATCCCAGGCACGTCCCTCCTGCCTTGCAGAGACCCAAGCCACTGCTTCTGTGATGACACCGACGACCTCCAGCCTAGGGAGGAGCTGCCTGGGTGGCTGGGGTGAGGTCAGGGTACAGCGTCCACTTCCAAGTGTAGCAATTCCAATCAGAGCAGGATTCGTATTTATTCATTCATTCATTTATGAATTGGGGGCTCATTCTGTCACCCAGGTTAGAGTGCAGTGGCACGATCATAGCTCACCACAGTCTTGATCTGGGCTCAAGTAATCTTCCTGCCTCAGCCCCCTGAGTAACTGGGACTATAGGTGTACACCACCATGCCTGGCTAATTTTTTGATTTTTTTGTAGAGATGAGGTCTCGCCATGTTGCCCAGGCTGGTCTCAAACTCCTGGGCTCAAGTAATTCTCTGGCGTCGGCCTCCCAAAGTGCTAGGATTACAGGTGTAAGCCACCATACCTGGCCTATTTTTATTATGACTGTTATTATCATTTTGTAGAGATGAGGTCTGGCTGTGTTGTCCAGACTGGTGTCAAACTCCTGGGCTCAAGAATCCTCCTGCCTCCACCTCCCAAAGTGCTGGGATTATAGGCATGAGCCACTGCACCCATCCTAAGATTAATTTTTAAATATTTGGGACACTCACCTCTGGATATTGTGGGAGGCAATTATAGTAGCGGTAATATCTAGGCAGGCATTTTCTTCTTTGATGGCTCACTTTTCTCTGACAACATGCATGACACCAAGCCTGTCCCAAGGAAAGATCCAGGACTGTGGAGACACCCAGCAACACACTATCGGGTGTAGACTAGAAAACTTTAAAATGAGACCCCCCTGCCACAAGGCCACCACCAACCTACAGATCCTTCCACAGGCCTGCAATATATCATCATAATCTTCACATGGCCTGTCCCTGGCCAATGAACCCCAAACTGCCTTTCTCGTACATACGCATCCAATACTGTCCCAATAGCTGTGCTGTCCTTAAAGGAACACACACCAGGAAAGTGACAGCCACACAGCAATATAGCAAAAACCCCACCCAATCCTAAACCAAGAGAAGGGAGAGTTTTGTCTCACGTGGGAGTCTTCACTGTGCCACGATCATCAAATGATCATGAACCATGCATCTGTTGGTTGTAACGCTCCACTCAGCAGAATCCACCTGGGCAGGAGGTTGTTTAGTTCAATGAGGTGGAGTTATTCAAGTCACTGGAGAAACAAGTTTGGTAATTGTTAGGTCATACTCCCAGTGGGGCTTCCAGAATGTGAGGTCAGAACCACGGGGGTGTGGGTGTCTCGTGTGCGATCCAGTCCCTCACAAAAGATGCAAAGAATTACACAGAAGTTAGACTTTTAAAAGTAGATGGGAGAGAGAGAAGAAGAGAGAGAGAAGGAGGGAGAGACAGAGAGAGAGAAAGAGAGAGAGAGAGAATTTACCTCCCCAAGGTAGGGAGTGGCCAAAGCCAGGAAGCATGGCGATGGCCATAGCTCAAAGAGCACATGGCCACACCAGAGTCTAGTAAGGCAACGGCAGCTGCTCGAGGTTGAATGCCTTTAAACATGCCCCTTGGATGGAGGCAGGTCATTAAGGTGGTTGGCTGGTGGTCTGCAGGTAAGCACAGGTACTGAAGTCAGGTGATGGGCAACAGGCAGATGGGTGGGTTAGTCACATGACTGCTGCCATGGTGATGGGTTCTATCTGTGTCAGGAAGGACACGAAGGGTTGATTGGGTTAACCTGGGTCTTATGGATGGAGGCAAATACTTGAAATAGAAAAGCTAATTAGTACAAAACAAGCTGGGGAGGGGGGTGGAAAGCAATTATCAAGAGCTACCTCTGAGAAACCGGTTCTGTCCTTGGCTAGTGATTAGAGGGTAAGTTAAGAGAACTGCTCGAAAAACATGAGATTTGGGCAAGTTAAAATGGCTGCTCATTGGATTTATTACATCCATGTTATATCCTTTCAGTAGTTAGAGATTTGAGTTTTTATTTAAATCCCTGCAGTGCTTCCTCTTGCTAGCTTTGAGATCTCGGGCGGTGGCAACCTTTGTAAGCCTTGGTTTTCCCAGCTCTAAAATGGGATGATGGCAGTACCTTTTTCGCGGTGTGAGCAGATTGAGGAAAATCGTGTATGAAGAGTGGACAGCACTGGGTGGCTTGTGGGAGTGCTTATCAGCAGCTTATAACTGTGATGGTAGTCATAAGCATTGTTACATTAGTTATTGTTATCGTCATTGCCATCGGTTGACTCCTGAGTGGCCCATGGTGGGTCAGGTCAACAGCTGGGTCTTTGTGCCTTTTAGCATGACATAAAGGAACCAACCTAAGCAGAAATTTCAGACCGTCTCCCCTGTCTGACTGTGGCGACACCATCCTACCCCTGCGGCTCTGTTTTGAGTGATGATGAACAGAACAGAAAAATCAGTTTGGTATTTTAAGTTGTCCGAGCCATGGAGGGATAGGTCCTTTTTATAGTCACATTCTAGCAGGTGACCTGTGCCCACCAGTGGGGTTGCCCCAGGCCTTACTCCCCCCTCCCCCACACCTGTATTGCCTTAATGCACTGACATTTGCGTTGAATGGTACAGTGGGGACTTTTATTTCTTCAAAATGAAATGAAAATAACTAGAAGAGAAAAAAATAGAGAAAAAGGAACCTGCCTGAGGAGGTGTGTAAACTGAGGTCCTCTGCTGTAAGAAAGAAAGCATCAAGCTGGAGCTCCATACTCTATAGGGTTACTGTGTCACGTTACAGAGATGACAATACTCAACTCCTGCCGTTGGGTAGGATGAGACCATTTCTCTTGCTGGAAGAGTTCTTGGGAAGTCCTGGTCCCTGTGTTTTCATGTTACAGAAGTGGTGTCATTGAGCAGAGAACTTTGGCTTCTTAGCATGAGTGAAGGCATCCTTGGGAATCAATGGAAAGTCACAGCCATGCATTCTCTGCAGGGCTGTGGTGCTGAGCATCAGGGCTGGGAGTGGGTGGGGAGGGGTCAGGGTAGTTGCATCCACCCTGGGAGCTGGGGAAGAGGTGTCCTCAGACTCTCCTTCATTCCTTCAACCTGCAGGGAGAGGCTGTCCCAGTGTCGGTCTCGCTGGGGAGAAGGTCTAGCAGGGAGAACAGAACTGGGTAGACTTAGCTTACGTGGAAGCACCTACCAGGGATGTGCCACCCAGTCCTGAAGCCAGAAAGGCCAAGTAGGGAATAATGTGAGCCAGGCATGAGAGGGAGCTGGCTAAAGGAGAGGGAAGCCAACAGGAGAGCTAGAATGGGAAATTACAGGGAGGCAGGGAAACTGAGGCTGGGAGGACCAGATGGCTTTGACACTGTGTTAAGGAGTATGCACTTCACCTTGAGGGCTTAGGGAATGAGGTAGGGGAAGGGCAGATTCAAGTTTACATGTTAGAAAGAGTAGCCTGACTGCAGTGTAAAAGAGTAATAGTGCAGAACAAAGAGTAATAATACAGGAAAGAGCCAGTGGTGTGGTCCGAGCTCAGGGGAGTCCATGGATTCCAGGGACATTAAAAAGGATGGCAGGATATGATTACTGACTTGGTAATTAGAGGATTGGTGGTGGTGGGAGGAGCTGCAAGGCAAAGAAGGAAGTCAAGGATGGTTTGATGGCTTCCACCTTGAGCTTTTATGAGTGAGAACGATTTTTATTTGAAATCAAACTCATCATGATCTTTCTAAAGTCAGGGGCTAGAGGCCTCCTTGCCTAGACATCTCTCTGCTGATTGTCTGCCTCTCTAGAATCAGATATAAATGCCCCCATTCACAGGCATAAAACTCATCCATCAGTGTTTCTGTGATTCATTCTGGATAAGAAGGTGCAAGCCAGGGAACCTCAGGGGGAAGTTCCCTTCATCATGCAGATGTGGGGATCCCTCTTGACACCTCATTCTTCAGCCCTGAGGGAGACTCTCTGAGGACCCCAGGGAGAGGTAGTGGCCCTCTCCTACAGCTGCCCAGGCTGCAGTGTCTGCCATCTTGGTGGCCCTGGCTGGACTTTTCATGTCATTACTTGCAGGACCAGGTGGATACACTGACCTTCCAGAGCCAGTCTCTGCGAGACAGAGCCCGTCGCTTCGAGGAGGCTTTGAGGAAAAACACAGAGGAGCAGCTGGAGGTAATGTCTGGTTTCCAGGCCACTCCCCATCCATGAGACCCCAGCCCAGTGAGGCCACGTGGCTTCCTCAGCAGGCTCGCTCAGGGACGAGGCCTCTCTGGCGATCCTTTGTTGAGGTGACAGCTGGTCACGACCTCCTCTGGATCTTTAAACAATCCGTGTCAGCACCTTTCCTCCGAGACACAGAGCAGCTGTGGGTTTCTCCATCGACATGTTAGTTTTGCCAAATTCCATAGCACTTTCCAGCCAGGGCCCCAGGGTGCCGATGAGAAGCAGGTCTGGAAACTGCCCACCCTGGGGACCACCCCTTATCCCCTCTTCTTTCAGCTTTAGTTTAGGTTGGCACAGGGTGGCTCCAGCTATAGGGAGAGTTAGTAGGTTGAGGGGAATTTTTTCCAGAAAAACTGGCAAAATGCCTTCCCTCTAATGTAGGGCTGCCAATAAAATACAGGACGCCCTAAATCCGAATGGCAGATAAATGATTTTTTTTGGTGTAAGTGTGTCTGTGTAGTACTTACACTAATTCTTTTAAAAGTTATTTATCTGAAGTTTGAATTCAATGAGATAGCCTGTATTTTTATTTGTTATATCCAGAAGTGTGTCTTTTTCTAAAATAACTTTTCTGATTTTTTTTTCTTTGAGCCAATGTCAGACTCTGTCACCCAAGCTGGAATGCAGTGGCACAAACACGGCTCACTGCAGCCTCGACCTCCTGGGCTCAGGTGATCCTTCTGCCTCAGCCTCCCAAGTAACTGGGACTACAGGCATGCACCACCACGTCTGGCTAATTTTTTTATGTTTTTAATAGAGGCAAGGTCTCGCTGTGTTGCCCAGGCTGGTCTTGGATTCCTGGGCTCAAGCAATCTTCTCACGTTGGCCTCCCAAAGTGCTAGGATTCCAGGCATGGGTCACTGTGCCCAGCCACTTTTCTGCCTTCTAAACCCTTTTGTTTGTTTTCTATTTATGGGCGCAGGTGGGACCTATGAGATCCCAGCCACCTGGTGAACCAAGTAGTCTGGATGAATGTTAAAAGCCAGCACTGGATTTGTTCTTTCCACCCTGTGTGTTCCCTGCTGGAGTGCGCTGACAGTGTCTAGTAGTTCCAGCACCAGGCATTCTCATGGGTGACAGCCAAGTCTCACCTGCTCCCCCACAGGGACATGCCACCCAGTCCTGAGGCCAGAAAAGTCAAACGGGGTCCAGCATGAGCTGGGTTTGGGAGGGAGCTGGCTGGAGGAAGGGACAGTCAAGAGAGCTGGAATGGAAGATGAGGAGGCGGCAAGGAAACCGAGACTGGGAGGAGAAGACAGCTGGATTTTAGGAAGGTTCTCAGGCAGAATCCAGAAGGGTCCCTCTGCCAAGGAAGGCTGTGAGCATCCTCTCTCTCTGTGGTGCTGCGGCTGCCCCAGACTAGTGACACTGGTGAACTCTGGGGGCCCCGGTCCATCACCTGTTGCTCTTTGCCCCTGTAGATTGCATTGGCTCCCTATCAGCACCTGGAAGAAGACATGAAGAGTCTGAAGCAGGTCTTAGAGATGAAAAATCAGCAGATACACCAACAGGAAAAGAAGATTCTCGAGCTGGAAAAGTTGGTGAGTTGGCCTTTGGCTCGAGAGAGTCACTAACCTCGGTGACATTCCTACTGTCATCGCGGACAGTGTTCAGTCAGGTGTGCCCCTACCTGCCCATGGCTTACCCCTGAGCAGAAAATGCCAGAGCTGAACCCCAAGTCCTTTCTCAGGAAGCAGGAGCTCTGATGAGAAGGTGGCCTCATCTCGTTCAATGCAGGAGCCCTCCTGACTGGCTGTCTCCTCTTTGCTTCGCTCTGGTTTTCTGGTAGATGCGCTATCTCTCTCAGCCCTCTCTGGGGGACGTCTGCCGAGCCAGTGCCACAGGCCATCCCTGATGGGCTGGCACTGTGTATGCACCTATCTGAGTTCATTCCCTGGTTCCCATAGCACGCCTGTAGGGTCGCTGCCTCCCCGGCCCATTTTACAGATGCAGAGATGGAGGCTTGGGAGACTTGTAGGTGGCCTCACCCAGGCCAGGGCTCCAAGTCCTCACGTGGTGAAAGAGACAAGGGTGCTCTCTGGGGCCCTTTTATTAGGGTGCTGATCCCATTCACAAGGTCTCCATCCTAATGTCCTAAATCACCTCTCCAAAGCTCTACCTTCTAATAACCATCAGATTGGGGGTTAGGTTTCAACACAGGAATTTGGGGGGACACAAACATTCAGTCATGACAGAGTCCTTGCCCTCTGACATGCTCCCACCTCGCCCCTCCAGCCAGCCTGGCTCCTTGCAGAATCAGCAAAGGATGCCCACTACCACCTTGTCACAGGGGACCCTGGGCCAGGCTAGACTCCCAGAAAGGTATGCGAACATAGCAGCAGGGAACCAGCTTCCAAGGAAAGCCCATCTTGTGGGAGTTGGCCCAATTGTCTCAGATAGAGTCTTATTTTTCCTTTCATTATTGTTTTGTTGTTGTTGTTTTGAGTCAGGGTGTTACTCTGTTGCCTATCCTGGAGTGCAGTGGCAGGATCACAGCTCATTGCATTCTCGACCTCCTGGGCTCAGGCTATCCTTCCGCCTCGGCCTTCCAAGTAGCTGAAACTACAGGTGCATGCCACCACATCCGACTGATTTTTTTTATTTTTTTATTTTTTTTAGAGATAAGGTCTCGCTATGTTGCCTAAGCAGGACAGTCTTCTTTAAAGATTAAAACTACATTAACAGTGAATTCATCTCATTCTTTTCAAAAGATCTTTATTTCTAAATTCGTCTTAGAAGAGAAGAATACTTCAGCGAGGTCTCAGGCCCTAGGGGACACAATGACAGAGAGAAGGCATCAATTTCAGGAGAATAACAGCCATGGGATGATGGGATTTTCGGACCACTTGTGCCAAGCCGGTCTTGGGCTTTGTGAAAAGGGTGCAGTGTGTTCACATTATTTATATTTTCATCCCCCCATTAATTCAGAATGTCATGTTGTGCATGCATGACTGGCCAGGGACACTGCTGCAGCGTAGCTGATCCTTTGAGAAGACACAGGGGACCATTACTCAAACCAGGTCCTGGGGGTATTCATGATGTATCTGACAGTGGCAAGGGCCTGGGGTGACTTATCTCTAACAATGTCAAGGGCCTGGAGTCACTCACTGTAAGGAATACATTCTACACAGGAACCACTACCCACACATAATATACATAAAATAAAAATATCAAAACTTTACTATATCTGGTACGGGCTGGCATTTTCAATTCTGTTTTGTTTTGTTTAAGAAGGAAATGCTGGTCACATCTGTCTGGGCTGATTTTTCAACCCATAAATGCATTGTAAACTGCAGTTTACAGAATGCTTTTCCTAATAATTCTGCGAAACCCAGAGCTGGGGGCACCGGTTCCTTGCCTGCCTCATGGCCTTGCCGCCAGCCTCTTAAACACGGCATCCTTCACAGGCAGAAAAGAACATTCTCTTGGAAGAAAAGATTCAAGTTCTCCAACAGCAGAATGAAGACCTCAAAGCGAGGATTGACCAGAACACGGTTGTCACCAGGTAGGTGGACTGGGTGTCTGGCTTACAAAGCACGCGTCACCTACAAAGGGGCCTTCCTTGAACTTTTCGTCCTGATGTCTGCCTTCCATTCCTCTGAACTGTGAATCTTCCCCTCAGTTCTCGGCGTTTCCTCTACAACCGGGAGAATAAGAACACAACCCCTGACCATCTAGCCTATGGGACCCTGGGTCCCACCACAGGAGGAATGAGTGAAATTGGCAAAAGC
Organism: Tarsius wallacei; assembly: GCA_963574415.1. Lineage (NCBI taxonomy): Eukaryota > Metazoa > Chordata > Mammalia > Primates > Tarsiidae > Tarsius > Tarsius wallacei. The sequence goes on from CAUYQG010053226.1 coordinate 9,586, forward strand.
ATGTCCCCATGGGCCCTCTCACAGCACTGGTAGGGTGGGGCTTATTTCTGGAAGAGATTAGGATAGGCGGGCCAGCTGGTGTTCATGCCAGGTGACACCCCAGCTTCCAGAAATCTGCCACTTCCACGTTGGTCCTGCCTGTCCCTGCAGGACCCTGCCCTGAGGTGGCCTGACTTTCCGGGAAGTGGGTGGAGGCCTCCCCTGCTACAGCTGAGCGTGAAGTGAAAGCAGGGATCGGGCTTCATGGGTCCGCCGGAGGTTACGTCCACGGAGGCTGGGCCATCTCCAAGAGACCCCGGCCTGAACCCTCACCCACTTGACTGAGCCGGACTCCTGGGTGCACCCACGGCGTGTCACCTGTGCACACACGCTCGCATGCACACACACACCCACAGTTACTCACACCCACTCTCACACGCCCTCACACTCCCACTTCCACACACGTCCACACCCCCACACTTACCCTCACATGCACACCACTCACACACTCACAGTTACACCCACTCTCACGTGCCCTCACGCCCCCACTCCTCACACATACATCCACGCTCGCACACTCACCCTCACGTGCACACAATCACACACATACTCCTCCGTGCACACAGAGAGCCACTCCCTCCACAGTCAAGCTCTTGGTGCAGGCACCCCAGAGGCACACAGGAAAGACTATGTAGGGGCCAGTGGGTCCTGCCCCCTCACCCCCTCAGCCTCCAGGCCCTGGGCCCCTGGTGGGCCATCTCGCCGACCCCCCTGAAGACACAGCCTGGGAGTGTGGGGTAGAGAAAGAAGCCCAGACCTTCCCAGGGAACCTGCAAAGACGCCCTCGTCGGCAGAGTGAATGCAGGCTTTACTCCAGAGGGGGGGATTTTCGGGGCCTCCATCTGTGCAGCTGTCAAACACACACGCACTCATTTTCATCCGTTCCTCAAGTTGCTGTCATTCTTAAAGAATGAGACCGAGCACGCAACTTGGGTCACGACAGAAAGCACGAAATGCATGCAACCATTTTAAATCCAGCTTCCTTTATCAGCAAATGTTAACTGAGCACCTGTGATCTGCCAGGCACCAGCCAGGTGTCAGGGATTCAACACATAGCACCTTGGCCACTGTCCTCCAGGGCTCATGGCCCAGCAGGCAGGCAGACGCCCCGACCAGCATTTGCAGCAGTGGTTACCCCTGTGTCACGGAGGTACAAGCAGGGCAGGGGAGACAGGAGAAGGCAACCCCCAGCTTCCCAGCAGGCTCGGGAAGTCATTGTCACTGCCCACCCCCTGGCTGTGAGCCTCCCAGCAACACACCCATCAGGGCTCCATGCCCCTCCCCCCCTTTGCTGTGTCATCTGGACTGCTGGTGACTCCCCTGGCCTGGCAGGGGACCTGTGAGCTGTCTGGCAACAGACGTGTCCGTGGGCCATGTGGAAATCAAGTTACAACCTGGGTCCTCGGTCACTGGGTGGGAAACATCCCCGTTCTCCCTGCAGGCGTGCGTCACCACCTCCTCCCTCTGCACCCACTGGTCTGACCACAAGTGACGTGTCCACTGGTGCCATCACTACTTCATCATCTGTCCTCGTTTCCCCCACAGACAACTGTCGGAGGAGAATGCCAATCTCCAGGAATACGTCGAGAAGGAGACGCAGGAGAAGAAGAGATTGAGTCGAACCAACGAAGAGCTGCTTTGGAAGCTCCAAACGGGGGACCCAACCAGCCCCGTCAAACTCTCCCCCACGTCCCCCGTGTACCGTGGCTCGTCCTCGGGGCCTTCATCCCCGGCCAGAGTCAGCACGACACCCAGATGACGCTGCCACGCAGCCCCCGGGAGCCCCGGCTTCTCGTCCTCCGAGCGTGCCCACCCTGGGGAGTCCCGCCCGGGGGGCCGCTGGAGCTGGCCCTGCGCGCATGCCCAGTAGCTGCACCCTAGGCCATGTCCTCCTCCGACCCCCGCGTAAGACTGTCTCGGTGTCGGCATTTAGGGAAGCGTAATCGGTAGAGTCTGGTGTGCTAAAAGTTTTACCCTAGTTAGAGCCAAAAGAAAGACACTTCCAATTGTCCTTGAGCGATGAACTCCCACCGCAGAATTTCAGGGTAGTTACAAATAGCTCCATTTTCAATATACATTGAATAACCATTGTGTACTGCACCGAGATGTGTGTATATTTAGATACACGCATATACACATTCGGCGGTTCTGAATTGCATTTTTTTTAATAACACAAAGTGCTGACATATTTTAGTGAAGGTCAGCCGTTTTCTAACTTGTGCCTCAGAATTATTGGGAAATGAAAATGCATTTCTATCTAGCTTCCCAGGAATATTTCTACCCAAAATAGAAAAAGGAAAAAAAAAAAAGATACAAAGAAGAAGCGCCTTTCAACTCACCACCCGGTGGTATTCTCTTGAACACAAACACCAGCGATCTGTGAACGGTAGCTGCCTTCGGAACAATCCGCTTCTTAAGTCTCCAGGGTGTGTGAGGTCACGATGATCCTGTTCGCGAGTCTCAGTGCCGAATGCTCCCGTCGTGAGCGGAGAAAGGAGAGCGGTGGAAAACACTCAGAGGTTTTGCAGCTTCGCAGATGTTACTCATGACAGTGACACATCTATGATAGTCTTGTAAACACAAGTTTTGCTTTCTTCCCAAATGGCATCTCGGAATCGGTCATTAAGCTATGGTTGCCCCCTCGGGAAGACATGGAGGAACGTGACCTTTCAGTGAGAGTGAGGGTGACCTTGGAGGTGACCGAGACCCTTCGCGCTCCATCCTCAGGAAGGAGAAATGTTGGTAGGGTCCATGTTTTGGCCAGACCCGGAGCAAGAAAGAGCATCCGGTGTCCACTGGGTTTGCACTGATGCGATGCCGTCAATGGTCAACTCATGGAAACGTGACCCTCACATCCCCATTTCATAGCAAGCCCCCTTCAGTTTGGTTCTACAACTCAACCCCTTCACCGCACATTGACATGCCTCAGGGGTTTTAGCAGGGGCTTCCAGAAAAATCATTTGTGTCCCGAAGGACCAGTCCTCAGCAGTGCTAGGTCATCACACGACCTCCCAGAAAACCCCCTTGTGCGTCTGCTGGATGGTCAGGCAACGCTGGGGCTGACCGTGCTCCCATCTCAGGCCCAGAAGGTTCTCCCCGACAGAGGAGCCCATGAAACAGCCAGCCAGGAGTCACCGGCTCCTGGACTGGCATCTGTCTCTGAAACGGTAGAATTAGAACGTGAAAGGCACTCATGTAGCAGTGTGGAAGACAAAGAGCATGGCCCGTGAAAGGAAGAAGCCGTTTCAACGGTGGACTTGGTGATGAAAACGATGCTTTTGTTTCCCCGATGCGGCAAAGACCCTGCCCTTTTCTCCCCGAGTGCCCTAAAAACTGTCTCGAGTGCAGGTTTGTCTCTGAACACGCCCAAGGCAAGAAGATCCATGCGGGAGACCTGCAGGGGCCAGAGCCACAGAACAGGGAAAGAGACAGCCTGGAAGGGGTGGCTGGCCCAGGGCCAACACGTGTGACCAACATGCAGACGTGGTCCGTGGCTCTAGCATGAGTCAAGCCGGGCTCCCCAGTCTCGGGTGCACCTCCAAGGGTCTTACCCATTCCGGGGACACACACAGAAGCGACATTTCTCTTTCCTTTCATGGCTCTGCATGATCCTGTAATATTGAGTTGGGCATTCCGTTAGCGTAGATCACGTCACATTGACTGAATGCACAATTATTTATTCTGTTAGCAGACACGACCTGCAGACACCAGTTCGGCTGCAGCCCAGCTGTCGGAATTAGGAACCGCTGACGTCACCACACCTGCTCAATGCAGTGACATGGCAATACCGACTTCCGTGTGATGCTAGAACGCGGTGTGGTGTGTCCGTAGGCTGTTGTGGTCCAAGTCGTAGCAATGTTAGCACTAAAGTAATCCCTCACTAGGTGGACTTTGGTGAGAGCTGTGCCCTAACCAGCCCTGACCTTGGGAACGTGAGCTCACTTCCACATGGCCCCAGCTTCATTTATTTTTGGTTTTTGATCTTTTTTTTTCCTCTTCTTCACGGTCACCCGCCATGTCTGGCTCCTCATCTGAGCCGTCACCACCACTCCCTAAACACCCAAGGTGGCAGTTGTCATTCTGTTCCTCCTCCTGGATTTCCACCCCTCCACCCCCACCACACACACACCATCAGGATTAGAACCTCTCTCCACGTGGAGTCCGCCTCCGTCCCCTCCCAGGCTGGAGTGATGCTTCCATGCACGGATACTGCAGCCTTTGCACCTGCCTCAGACAGACCCACTGGACACCACCGGTCTTCGTGGCATAGGGGAGATGTGTGGGTGGCCTGCCCGCCCCCCGCCCCTGCCCGCCACGGGCTGAGATGAGGTTCAGGCTGGATGTCAGGACGGGAGGGGGTGGGGGGGCTTGCCCCCGCTGTGATTAGTTGAATGGGATTGCCCCATTCCTTTTCCCACCCCGACAGTTTGTGCTTCTTATTTGTGTTGAACTCTAAAGCCTATTAAAATAAACTTGAGGGACTTTCTGAGGTATCCACTTGGTATAACGAGAGACCCACCCTTTTGGGCTGTGGAGAGATCCCAGGCAGGGAGGCAAGGGGGCCTTCGCGGGCTGAGTCCCTTTTGTGTGCAGGCCGGGGTCAGCTGATTGTCACCGAGAGAAGCCTGAAGCACCCCTGCCCCTCACCCAGCAGGTCCGAGGTCCCCACGCCCACCCTTCCAGCCTGGGGCTGTAGCAGCCCACCCCCGGGACTTGGGTGCTCCATGGCTCTGCTCTAAAAGGCTGTGGTGGGCTGAAGTCGGCTGGAGAGAGGACACGAGGTCCTTCCCTCGTTCCAGCCTCAAAGCACTTGCTTCTCCATTCTGCCGGCCTTGGGTTCGAGCTGCAGCCAATTTGGCCAGACAAGCCCTGGAGTGTCCCACAGGTGCCTGGCACTGCCTGGGGTCACCAGGGAGATCCCTGTGTTTGCAGTTTCCCTGTGGCGGTTTTGCAGGGCATGTGGGGAGTGGAGACACCAGCAAGTCCCTCGTGAACAATTGCTAGACAGCAGACCCTTTATAGAAACCACACACGTCACTGCTGGGCCTCACACGGAATGAATGCCCCAGAATCCCCCGTGGGCCATCCATGCTTCCCAGAGTACCAGTGATGACCTCCTAGTTACTAATGTTCTAGCTGTCAACACATCCCAACCTAATGGTTCCTTTTCTGGTGTCTTGAATACCCTCCACTTTTTTTTTTTTTTTGGCATTA
>CAUYQG010053228.1:0-28580 GCA_963574415.1 Tarsius wallacei
CGAGTGAGGAGATGAACAGAAATTATATTTGCTACTTTAAATCAGAAGCAGCATGAGAAAACTAAACTGTGCAGAAATGAGAGGAGAGCCAGCTGGGCAGAGGCTCGCGACATGACCACAAGCAACTGGAGGAATGAGACAGCTGTGGGTTCGAATGGGAGGTTCAAGCAGATGTGTAATTTGGGGGCAATCACTTGGACGTCTCTGGGCCTCAGAGTCCACATCTGTGAAGTGGATGTGTGGATGGGCACCTTGGAAGCATGCCTTGAGCGCTAGTTGAGTCTAGTCTCGTCCTTGTTTCCCTCCCCCCTTCTCTCTTGCAGCTTTGTTCTTCACCTGACTGATGCTTCCTCTCATTTCTCCAACTCATATCTGTTGCGGCACTCAGTTCCAGGCTCAGACTAGCTTCTGAGGAAGCAAAGATAGATCAGACATTTTCCCTTCGCTCTCGAGGGAGGAGGAGTGAAGGACGGGACGGACCTCTTGACTTCTCGATGTCACAAGGTGAGCACGCACACTCCCACCAGGAAGACACGTCTTACCCGACTGACTGTCAGGTAGATGTGTTTAGGAGAATGGCACGCTGGGGCCCTCTCCTCGCAAGATCTGGACCCACCGCCTTCTTCCACAAAGGAATCTGAGAATGTCGTAGATGGAATGCGTACCTCAGGACTGCCGCCGACAGAAGACACGCCTCAGAGGTCCTCAGAGGTCCGAGAGGCTCAGGAGCGGGAAGACAGCGGATCCGGGTCTGGGAGGCTAGGCAGGGGTTTGGCCAACTGGGAGAATGCAGGGAAGAGGGAACGGCATTTCTCAAGGCCTGGGATCTGGACCTGCGTTGCGTGCAGTGTAACTGATTCTGGGTGGAGAGAAACAGAAGCCGTGAGGCCGTCACTCGGAGCTGGCCGGCGCTGGGAAAGGCAGTACGATGGGGACAGGAACCGCCTTCCCAAAGGCCGCGGAGATGGCACTGGCCTTCAGGTCCTCAACTGGCCGCGGCGGGAGCCAGTGAGGAGCTCGTGTGCTTGAGGGGAAGCGGGAGTCACGAGATCTCCTTAGGAAGAGGCACCTGTGGGTCCACGAGGAGGACGGAGCAGGAGAAGGATGGCAAGACCAAGCTGGGAAGCTGCCTTGTGGCTCAGGGCAGGTCGTGGGCCGTCGAGGGAGCTGCGGAGGGGGGATGGGCCGGGCTTCGCCACGGGCTGCTGTGGCCGCCGAGAGGATGACCGCCCGGCTCCGGGGGCCACTGCACGTGGCGGTCTCCCGCAGGCCTCGAAGGCTGGGGGAGGGATAGGAGAAGGTGGAGGAGAAGGGGAGTGGGGGAGGGAGGCACAGAGGAGGAGGAAGAGGGCGGGAGGACAAAGGAAGACGGGGCAGGGGAGGGGAGAGAGGCTGGGGAGACAGAGAAGGAGAAGGGGCGGGGGCTGACTGCCTCATCGGGGTCGGGGTCGGGCCTGCCCAGCGAAGGCAGAGGCCTCTTCCCTGCGCCCCTGGGTGGCCGTGCCTGCCCTTCAGAGCTCCTGCCCAGCCTAATAAGGGCCTGCGATGTGCAGAGACTGTCATTACAGAGATGAGTTTATTCTGAAGGCCCAGATAAGAACGGCCCTGTCTCAACCAGGGTGTGTTTACACCTCCGGGCCAGTGGTGCCAGAAGTAAACATTTTGTGGCGGCCTCAGCTCTGAGCCCAAGCCCCTAGACCCGTGCTGGGCCGAGTTCTACCCTCCAGACTCAGGGCGATGGGGGGACAACCCACACTTCTGGAGCCCTACTGTGTGCCAGGCAGTCTGAACACCAAGGAGACCCTCGTAGTCTGGGGGAGGCAGACAGGGCCGGGCATGAGCAGGGGAGCTGAAACAACGGGAAGCGCTTGGGACTGGCGGCTGTGGGGTATTTCCTGAGGGGGTGGCATCTCACTGGGGACTGGAGGAGGCTAGCCTGGTGCAGTAGGGTGGGCGGGGAGCCATGATGACCCGGGGTGAACCGTGCGCTAGTTTCCTGTGGCTGCTGTGACCAATAGCCACAGACTGGTTGCTTAGAACAGCGGGAGTTTTGTTCTTTCACAATTCTGGAGGCCGGATGTTCAAAATCAAGGTGCCCGCAGGGCCATGCTACCTCTGGAGGACCCAGGGAAGGACGCTTCTTCCCCTCCAGCTTCCAGTCGGGCCAACAACCCAAGGGATGCTTGGAGAGGCATCACCCCAGTCTCTGCCTTCATCCTCACCTGGCCATCTTCTCCCTGGGTGTCTCTGTGTTTCCCCTCTTCTTATAAGGCCACGGACACTCATGTTGGATTAGGGCCCACTCTACTCCACTGAGGCCTCATCTTAATTACATCTCCAAAGTCTCTGCTCCAAATAAAGTCACATTCATAGGCTCCGGGTAGGCATGAAGTCTGGGGAGACACTGTTGACCCCAGCACAAACTGTGACCGGCTCAATGTGATCGAGATGTTCATCTGAGATGGCGAGGGGTGCCGGCCAGAGATGGACTGGAGGGAAGAGGCAGGGGCCAGGATATGGGGACCTGGAAGGTCATGCAGAGAGCCTTGGACTCTGACTGCAGTCAGTAAACAAACCCGGCTTTCCCAGGGAACACGGGCGGACGCACCTCGAGCAGGATTCCTTGCAGAGCATTGTAGAGGTGGGGGCGTTAGGTTTCAAACTCCAGAGTCCTCTGAGTTTGAGGGGCTCTGGAGGCGTCAGCCTCATCCTCACTGACATGCCTGTAGCCCTCTGACACCCTGCAGATTTATTCCTTGGCAGCAGTTAAGGTGGAGAAACGTGGTCTGGCCAGAGGTAGCTCCTTTTCTGGTGTCTCATGATTTTTCTTCTTCCCACAGAGGATCTGTGTCTGAAAGGGGATGAGGCCCCTAGGCCCCTGCTCTCACTCCAGGGAAGGCCCGGGCCTGGCTCTCTCAGACCCAGGCTGTCCTGGGCTCCCTGAGCACACGGGGACACGTGGCCATTCATGATACCTGGCTGCCATGCTCGGTATCTCATTCCAGGAGCTAGAAGGCCTGGGGGTTCATTCTTCCCTCCTGGGTGCCAGGTGCTATGCTCAAGCACTGTGAGTTCATGTTCGGTATAAAGCCTGCTGACCACCAAATGCTACGGACTTGGTTACCCCCATTATGAGGGGGGTGATGAGGCCCAGTGAAGCACAGTGGCTCGCCAAGCTCTCACCGCCAGTGAGCCAGACGATGGGTCATCTTGGGTGCCAACTTTTCTAGACCATGGCGCCTGCTTGTTTGTGTGAAGGCAGTCTCGCTGTTGCTGTGAGGGTATTTGCAGGCGAGGCTGACATTTAGGACTCACAAGCTTTGAGTAAGCAGGGCACCTTCCCTCAGGTGGGCGTGCCTCATCCCATCAGCTGAAGGCCTTGAGAGCAGAGACTGAGGCTCCCTAAGAGGCAGGCATTCTCCTCAAGACTGTGGCCGGGAAGGCCTGCCTGAAGGTTCAGCCTGCAGATTATGCACTCGAGAAGATGACGTCCACTCTTTCCTGAGTTTCCCGTCTGCCAGCTCGCTGCACAGATTCCAGACTTGCCAGCCCCCACTGCTGTGTGAGTCAGTCTCTTAAAATGCTTCTCTCTGCCCAGGTTGCAGATTTTGATAAATGGATGGATGGATGGGTAGATCGATGGATAGACAAGGGGACGTAAAGGTATAGACAGTAAAAAGAGAAACTGATGGGTAGACACCGAGAGATTAATATAGGTACAGATGGATGTCTGCACAGATGGATGCATAAATGCAGATGTACGTACATATGTAGGTGAGTGGGTGAGTGAATAGATGGACAGATGGATGGGTGGGCAGGTGGAGATGTGAAATAGGTAGGCGGATGGGTGGGTAAGGAGAGAGAGACAGAGATAGGTATAGATGGATGGATGGTTGGATAGATAGGTAGATAGACAGATGCAAACATATATACATAGGTAAGCGTGTGAGTGAGTGGATGAAGGGAAGGGTGGGTGGATGACCAGGTAGGTAAGTGGGTGGTGGGTGGATTGACAGAATAGAGAGAGATAGAGAGATAGGTATAGATGAATGGATAGATACGTATGTACGTACATATGTGCATAGATGAGTGGATGAGTGAATGGGTGGATAGATGGGTGTGTGGTGAATGGATGGATAGATAGCGGGATGGGTGGAGGAATGAGAGAAAGAGAGGTATAGATGGACGGATAGATATAGATGGGTGATAGATAGATAGGTAGTTACAGACAGATGATAGATAGATACATGCATACATCATAGGGGAATGAGTGAGTGAGTGAGTGGATGAATGGATAGGTGGGTGGATGGATGGATAGAATAGAGAGAGAGATGGGTGTACACGGATGGATACATACATCCATATATACAGAGATGAGTGGGTGGTGGATGGCTGGATGGGTAGGGGGATGGTGGGTGCATGGAAGGAGAGAGGTATGGGTGGATGGATACATGGATACACGGGTGAGGGGAGAGTGGACGGACGGATAGGTCGGTGGACAAGTAGATGGACAGAGAGACAGAGAGAATCTCCCGTCAGTCCAGTTTCTCTGAAGGACCCTGTCCAAAGCCGTGATTTGGGCACAGGCCCACCCGACACCAAGCCTCTGCCCCACCCTCCTCACATGGCCCTTCTGGGCGAGACAGCCGGGCGTGCAGGGTCGTCTCTGAGAGCTCGCCGGGCTCAGGGTCCCCTGTGCAGCCGCAGCAGCGTCTCAGCACCGCCTGGGAGCCCACTGGACACGCAGAGTCCCAGGGCCCCGTCTGCCCTCATGAATCAGCCACCGCGTGTTGACAGGCCCGGGCGATGCAGGCAGCTGCTCCTTGCCGCCCCCCCCCCCGACTCCCCGGTCCAAGGCCTACTGTCTCCACCACACCGGGAATGCCTCCCACATCTGCCTGGCTGCTTGGCTGGTCTGTGGCCTGTCCCTGATGTTTGGAATCAGCCCTTCCACCCACTGTGTGTTGTACTTCTTTGCTACTGCGGGAGCATATGACACCAGACTTGCCGTTTTGATGTATGTGACACAGTGGCATCAAGTCCACTCAGGTTGCCATGCAGCCATCACTACCATTCCCTCCGGAACTTTCTCCCCTTCTCCTACTGAAGCTCTGTCCTCCTGAAACTCTAACCCTCATCTCCTCCCCCGGCTCCGGCACCCCCGTTCCACTCTCTGTCTCTACGAATGTGACTACTCTAGGGGCCTCATGTAAGTGGAAGCACATCAGTGTGTCCTTTTGTGTCTGGCTTGTTTCACTTAGCATAATGTCCTCAAGGTTTATCCATGACACAGAACACGCCAGCATTCCCCTTTTTTCTTTTTTTTGAGACTCTCACTCTGTCGCCCAGGCTGGAGTGCAGTGACATGCTCACAGCCACCCCAGCGCTGACCTCTGGTGATCCGTCCACCTCAGCCTTCCAAGTAGCTGGAACTACAGGCACGCGCTACCACAACCGGGTAATTTTTTTGATTTATTTTAGAGATGAGGATTTGCCAAGTTGCCTGGGCTGATCTCAAACCCACAGGCTCAGGCAATCCACTCGCCTCAGCCTCCCAAAGTGCTGGGATTACAGGCTGAGTCACCGAGCCCAGACCAGAATTCCTTTTCTAAGGCTGCACAATATTCAAGTGTGTGTGTGTATCCAGAGGGTGCCAAAACATGTGTACACATTTTAAGAAAGGAAAAAAACTATTAAAATTGTAATAATAAGATGGATACAAGTCACGTTTGACTTCTGCAATTATAAGAGGTGTTCAAAGTGGTGACCATCAGCATCCAGACACTTTTGATTATAGAGGACATCTCTTAAAACATGTATACATTTTTTGGGCACCCAGTATACTACATTTTCTTTACTTGGCTTGTTTCCATCTTTTGGCCATTGTGAATAATGTTGCTACGAGCACAAGTGCACAAATACCTGTTCAAGTCCCTGCTTTGAATTCTTTGGAGACTCTAAGAAGTGGGATTTCTTGATCACATGTTACCTCTTCGCTTAACTTTTATTTGTTTATTTTTAAATCAGGGCCTCACTCTGTCGCCCAGGCTGGAGTGCAGTGGGCTTGACCTCCTGGGCTCAGGTGGTCTTCCTGCTTTCACCTTCAGAGTAGCTGGGGCTACAGGTACATGCCAGCACACCTGGCTAATTTTTTTTTTTTTTTTTGGTAGAGGTGAGGTCTAGCTATGTTGCCTAGACTGGTCTCGAACTTCTGGGCTCCGTCCTGCCTCCTTGGCCTCCCAAAGTGCTGGGATTACAGGCATGAGCCATCACGCTCGGCTGTTTAACTTTCTGAGGAACTGCCACACTGTTTTCCACCGTGGCTGCCCTTTTTTCCTCTCCCCTGAGCAGCGCACTAGGCTTGGTTCTCCACATCCTTATCGACACCACCAGTGATTGTCTGTTTCGGTGGCGGGGGCCTTCCTGATGGGTGTGAGGTGAGGTTTCATTGGAGTTTTGAGGTGGAGGGAAGGAACCCCGCATTTCCAGTCCTGGAACAATCCCACACAGAGTCGGAAGCCAGTAGCCACGTGCTGGATGAACAAGTTACTTGAGAGATTTTTTTATGTCTGTTTTTGAGTCGGAGTCCCCCTCTGTCGCCCAGGCTGGAGTGCAGTGGCACACTCACGGCCACTGCAGCCTCGACTTGCTGGGCTCCAGCGATCCTTCCGCCTCAGCCTTCCAAGAAGCTAGAACCATAGGCGCATGCTACCACACCTGGCTTATTTTTTTATTTATTGTAGAGACGAGGTCCCTCCAAATTGCCCAGGCTGGTCTCAAACTCCTGGCCTCAGGTAAACCTCTTGCCTCGGCCTCCCAAAGTGCTGGGATGATGGGTTTGAGTCACCGCACCTGGCAGAGATCTTCTGATGAATTCGGTAAGTTCACCTCAGTGAAGAGGCCTCCACCTGATCAAAGTAACCCACCCTCCTGTATCCTCTCACTGCAGTTCACACAGCCCCAGACCGGGGAGCAAATCACGACTCCCCCCCCACATCACCCCGGAAGTCTGGAGAGGCTGTGAGAGCAGCCTGGGGTCAGCCCCCGCAGTGGGTCCATGGAGCACTCCGCCAAAGGCTCTGACTCAGAGGGGGGGTTTTCTTCTCCCTGTTGTAACTTCTCCCCAGTGGGCCCAAAATTTCACAGCAGTTCGTGATAGATGGCAGGGAGTGTGCGTGTGTGTGTGCATGTATGGGTGACACATGTTCCCCGTAGCAGCCGCGGTGGCTCACAGGGGAACGCGCGTGGGCTTCAGACTCAGACGGGGGAGAGAGAAGTTCCAGCCACGAGCCCCGGCCAGGGTGCGTGAACCCTGGAGGAGGCATCCAACCTCTGGGCGCCTCTGGCTCCACATGGGTAGACTGCAGGCGCCAGGATCCCCTTTGCCGGACAGATCTGAGGCGACTGAGTCGTCATAAGCGTGTGCGAGTGACATCAGTGCTTTCCGTCTGCTGAGTCCTCTGAATTGGGTGCGTCATCTCTGTTTTGCAGATGCAGAAACTGAGGCTTGGGCGGACAGGCGATCGGCCCAAGGTCATGCCGCTAGAGTGGCAGAGCTGGAGCTTGAACCCGGATGCTGGGCCCACAGGCTTGAGCTCTGCGTGGAGCATGGGGCAGACGTGCCCCCGAGCTGCACAGCAAGCCTTTGAGTGGGAAGCTGTTATTATTCCCACCGCCAGCACGAGCGCCCGAGGCCCAGAGAGGTTGAGTGACTTTGCTCAAGGTCACACAGCTGGGATTCACCACAAGCGGCTCTGATGCAGGGCTTGAGCTCTTGGCGCTGCCGTGACAGTTGACAATAAATACTGGCCGTTCTTATTAGAAAGTGTTACCCGCCTTGCTCTTTCATCGGCCTAAAAAAAAAAGTCATCAAGCGGCTTGGCAGGTTGGCTTTCCAGCTGTTCTGGAAGATTCCAGCTCCACCAAGGCCTCGGTGCCCAGGGACAGCAGGGGGCGGCGAGTTAAGGTGCTTACTGCGTGAGAGCCCTCCGCTAAGCAGTCGGGGGGGATTATCCCCACTCTGGCCTGGCTGGCCTGGAGGCTGTCCCGGCCAAGAGTCCCCGCTTGCCCACCCCGCCTCCGCCCTCTGGGGGAGTTGTCACAGCAACCGCTCGGGCATCTCAAAGGCGTCTCCTTCAATAATCTGGGCCTCTGATCTCCGGCCCGCCTGTAATGAAGGGACAGTTTGTGAGTGCTGACATAAACGGGGAACTCGAGCCACCGATTCCGTGTCATTTAAGAAGTCAGCTCGAGCCTGCCGACAGCCGAGCAAACTGTGAAGATATTTATTTGTTCAGCTTCCTATGGTGAAAACCAATGTTTATGAGGCCAGGCTTTTTTGTAGTCACGGATTTTTTTTTTTTTTTTAAGGGAAAGAACAATATCTCAGAAAGCGATCGTGCGCATTTTTTTTCCTTTGCTCGGCCCATGGCTGAGGCAAGCAGAATACCGGTGGCGGATCATGGACACGGGAGGTTCAGTTTGCACGAGCCCCTTTCGTGTGCCAGATGCCTGCTTCTTCGGCGACACATCGGTTCTGAGAAGAAGGCAGGTCTTGTCCCCGTGGGCTGATGGGGAGAAAGAAAGCAGAGCGGATCGGTGACACAACCAGGGTCACACAGTTAATAAACGATGGAGTCAGAATCTGGATCTGAGGCTGTCCGTGAAAATGCCAGAGTTCTTTCCACTCCTTTGTGCTGGGGTGTCCTGATCCAAGGTATCTAAGCAACCCCATGTGTTAATCCCCCAAGTCACAAGAGTGGCAGGCAGTGGGTATGTGTCCTGGATCTCTTCGTGTGTTTTTTTTAATTAACCTGAAAAATTCTTTGAGTGTGGAGAGGAATTACAAGAGCAACCATGAAAACAAAACTTGAAGAGCGGCTGTTGGTCTTCTATTTCTTCTTCTTGGCGTGTAGGCCTTTCCATCAGGTACCTGGGGGAAGAAGAAAGATTCCAGATTATCTAAATTCTGCAGTGTCAGGGGGTCACTAGAGCCTCCCAGCCAGGGGTCTGGAATCCCTCGGTCAGCCCTTGGCTTCCGTTTGGGGCCCCAGTCTATTTGGGTTGCTGGGCTCCGGCCCTGGCTCTGGCACTGGACAACGGTGTGACCTTGGACAAGTTGCCTAACGGCTCCGTTTTCCCATCTGCAAAATGGATCAGTAATGCCCCTAACTTTTCTCACAGGGCAGGCTCTGAATGGGAAAACATGCCTGCTGACTCCGGGATGTGTTTAGTTCTTGAGCGTGGCCATGGTGATGGAGGAAGGATGCTGGGTCAGCGGTTCTGAGTTCCAAGTTGGTAGTCCGAGTGACGCGTACCACCTCTCTGGACCTCTCTGCTTGTTTACTGTGCTGCAAAACAAGATGGTGATCTTTGGTGGAGACAGAGAGAGCAGCGACATGCTCATTTGTTTGTGTATTTATCAACAGTTTATCCCACGCTGGGATCTGCATCCCAGGCTGGACATTTTACACATCCAACTCTTAAAACTCTCGGAGCACGGTACCCATTGTGCAGAAGAGGAAAGTGAGGCCGGCCTGTCTGCCGAGTTTCTGCTGCTGGGGCTGTGGTGAGGACCAAATACTTCTCACCCAAGGGCATGGTAGCAGCAACATTTGTCAAAAAAGAGACTCTCCAGTGCTTTTAATTTTCTTCCCTTGCTGCCCCCTTCTGTAACCGCACCCCCAAATTAGATACCGCAAGAGGCTCTGTTCCTGGCCGAACGGAGCCGACGCTTGCCGGGGTAGGGGAGGCCTCCGGGCTCTAAGCGGAGTCCCCCTCGGCCCTCCACCAGGCCTGGCCAGGCCAGGCGGCAGGGGGTGGGCGGTGCCCCAGTCCTCTCGGAGCCTCTGTCTGCGGGAGCTCGGTCCCCAACTGTCCCCTGGGGTCAGATCCATCAAGCCGCGGCTGCACTCCATCAGGCGCGCTCAGCCGGAGGGTCAAGTGGCCCGCCGCCGCCGGGCTCTGGGAGCCCATCACAGCCATATTTAATTTAATTAAGGCTGTCAGCACTATTGATTTTGGCAGTTTCAATTACTAGCCTGTTATGGTTTCTGGATCAACTGATCTGTGATGGGTCCTATCAGCAAAGACACACATTGAGGAGAGGGCCCTTCATCTCCTTTAAGACCTGACACATGCTGCCACGGGCTGTAAGTTATTGCTTTTATCCAGCCCCGCTCCCCTTCCCTTCCTCATAATTAATTTCTCATTAGACAGCTCTTTATTGTTTAATTTGTGCAGTTTATAATCAAATTGGGCACATTAATTGTCGTTGAATTTAAGGCTAATGAAAAATAAAGGTTTTCAATAACTTACTCTTCCATTCCTCCCGACAAGATAAAATAAGGCGCTCCGAGAAGTGTCAGCTTTTTAAATTATAAATTGGGTTTTTTAAAGAGCATGGGCATTTAAGGAGCAGTTATCGCACATTTAGTAATTATAAGCCCGATGCTGCAAAACAATTATTAAGACGTAATTATGCGGCTTTACCCTCGGGCGGTCCGGCTCAACTCTTCTGCGCCATGGGGTGGGGGATTCTCTCAGGCGCCGGGAGGAAAGGACTCAGCAGGGAGCTAAGTTGGCAAACTTCAGAGAGGCAAGGTGTCGCTGCCTTCTACTGGAACCGCTTGAGCGAGCGGTATGGCAAGGGAAGCGCCCACCCCTGGGTTTGTCTCTCTGTCCTGTGGGTCTTCAAAGGCAGTCCAGACCCATCCGAGTGCCCGGCCTGTACTGAGTGCTAGAGACACAGCCGTTGGGCAGACATGGGCCCAGACCGACAGACACACAAGCCTGGAGGTCAGCCGGTGCAACGAGGGAAGGGCCCGTCCACCAGTGGGACGGCCAGATCCACCTGTCCTGGTGGTCAGGTCCACCTGTGGGGTGACCAGACCCACCTGTCGAGGAAGTCAGGTCCACCTGTGGAGTGGCTGGATCTACTCGTCAGGGAAGTCTGGTCCCTCTTTGGGGTTCGTCTGTGAGGTAACGAGATCCCTCTGTGGGGCGGCCAGATCCCCCGGTGGAGAAGTCAGGTCCAATGGCCAGGTGACTAGATTCACCCGGGGCTGGCCAGATCCACCTGTTGGAGAGGTCAGATCCCCCCGTGGGGTGGCCCACCCACCTGTGGGAAAGGCCAGGTCCCCCATGCTCCACGGCTGGGGGTGACTGGATCTGCCTGGGGGAGTGGCCACGTGAGGTGTCCCAGAGGCAGAAATGTGAGCATTTCTGCAGCAGTTAGAGATTGCAGGCAGGGGTCCCACACAAGCCAAGCCCTGAAGCAGTAAACATGGGAGCCAAGAAAGAGACAGGTGTGGTGGGAGGAGGGTGCAGAGCACGGAAGAACTGAGGCTGAGGGGATGTAGGCGAGATGCAGGGAGACGTGCGTGCTGTGCGTCATGCCCTGTCCCTCGGCAGGGATAGCATTCATGTGGCTGAGACCCTCCTAGTGCCAGTCACTCTGCCAGAATGTTCTCGTATAATTCATCCACATTCCTAAGCGATATGTTCCCATTTTTCAGAAGGAGGGGACTGAGGCTTGTAGAGGTCAAGTCAGGGTGTAATCCTGGGTCTCCTTCCCATTCTACCATGTTACACCCACTGTTCATGAGCACCTACTGTGTGCAGGGAACTATGCCAAGGGTGACAGGAGAAACAATGAGGCAGACAAGGTCCAGCTCTCAGAGTGGCAGGCAGGAGTCAAGTGCGTCCACAGGAATCTGAGAGGGTGAACACCAGTGTCCAAGAGCAGCACATCCGGGGTGGGACAGACATAGCACTAAAGAACATATTTGATCCAACCCTGCTGCCGGCCTGATGGTGGTGCGTAAAACGAAACTCACGTCCATTTGCTCAGTGCTGCTGTGCCAGGCCCTTGCGACCGGAGGGGAGCGATGGCAGACGGGAGGCCGGCGTTCCACAGGCAAAGCAGACCTGAAAGGAAGAGCCTCCGGAAAGTGCGCAAGATGTCCCTGGGGGACCACAGAAAGAATCCCCTAGGGAGAGGTCATGATGGTCTCCCTGAGAAGTAACATATTTGAGCGGCAACACCGGGGATCAGAAGGCTCGGTGGGACATCTAAGGCAGGAATTGACCGACCATCCCATCCCGTGGCAGGGTTAGGCGTCCTGGCAACTCCGGGATACTTGCTCAGACAAGATGGCCTCGGGCAAACTGTCCATCCCGTTTGGGCCCCAGTTTCTTCATGTGCAACGCTGAGAAATCTGGCTACTCTAGAGGATCTGGAGTGTCCCTGAGCTCGTGGGTGGTGCCATTAGGGACCATGAAGACCTGTAAGGGGCTGTCGAGACCCTT
Organism: Tarsius wallacei; assembly: GCA_963574415.1. Lineage (NCBI taxonomy): Eukaryota > Metazoa > Chordata > Mammalia > Primates > Tarsiidae > Tarsius > Tarsius wallacei. The sequence continues at coordinate 12,310 of CAUYQG010053228.1, forward strand.
GGGCTGAGACATTGAGAATTACTTGAAAGTGGCTGTCCATTGATACCGGCCACCCCCACCCACGTTCCTAGTGTGCTTTGGCTCGGAGGCAGTTGAGTGTCCCCATCTGCTGAGGTTTGACCCCACTCTCCCAGGACTCCACACACCTGTGAAAGGCACCTCTCCTTCTCCAAGCCGGAAGTCCTGTTCCCTCATCTGCCCTTCCGGTTCCAAGTAAGAGGGCATCGACGGCAGGGTGGGGATCAGACCACCATCGTGCTCTGCCCCTGCACCCAGGGGCGGAGAGACGAGACGTCTTCCACCCCCTAGCCATTTCATTTTCACAACTAAGCCCAGAGGCAGAGACTTTGTAGATGGAGAAGCCTAGGTGGGGAAGTTAGCAGGGGGGGATGGCAAGTTCAGCTGGCTCATCCCTGCAAGATTGTCCCGCAGCTCAGGGCCCCCGTGAGGTTCTTGGGAGAATTTCCTGTCGGTCTCGAGTGAAAGCTCTTCTCTGGAGGTGGCAGTTTGCCTCTGATGATCATTTGTCTCTGACTCCTAGGCACAGAAGCCCCCAGATGTAAGTTCCGAGTCTCCACACCATACGCTGGATTTAAATCTCCTGGGTGTTCTCCATGAGCAAAGCGATTAAACAGAAATCATCTACTGGTTGTGATTCTTTTGCTTTGTTTCATTTTTGTTTTTAAAGGAAAACGAGCTACTTTACTTCTCTGAAATATCTGGACGTCTTCATAAAAATCATTTTTCCCTCCTAGAATTGTCTAGGTCACTGCCTCATCCTCCACTTCAAACTTCATGTGCAGCCAACCTCAGGCTTCTCTGCTGAGTGACCAATTTCTGATGTTTCTTTACGACTGCTGTGTAGCTGTGGACGTTAAAATAAGAATGTCTTAATTGCAATACTGATACTTTTCCCTTGGACACCCACTAATTTTTCATCCTGAATTCTTTGCTTAACCCCCTGTGTGCCTCCCAACTTTCAAGTGCCTTCTTACTTTTCCTATGGAAAGCTGTTATCAAGAAAACACTTTGTAACAGGTATTTAAACCCAGCATGACTCTGCCAGACTTTTTTTTTTTTTTTTTTTTTTGCCTACCAAGGGCATATACAAAGAAACTGATCAAATTTTGTCAAATGAAAGGCTTTGTCCTGGACAAGGAATTTCGGGCATAGAGTACACATCAGGGAGATGGCTTTAGTTGGATAAAATCTTCACCAAGATCGTAAAGTCTCACCAACCAGGCAGTCGTCTACTCTCTTTAGATTTGAGACTAGTCTTTGTTAGTTTTCAGCTGCGCCTCCCCAAAACACCTTCCCCAGATCATGGCCCAGTTTATCCAGAACACTGAACTGGCTCTGTCGGGCTAGGAAAAAAAGCCAGGCGTTGAGTTTTCATGTTGTTTGAGTGTAAGAAGTCGTCTTGGCTACATGCAAAGTAACTTGGACTCGGAGTCAGGGGAGTTAGTTTCTAGCTCGTCTAAGTTTTAAGCAGGAGCTCACGTAACCCAAGGCAAGTCATTATTCTCTAAGGTCTCAGGGTTACTGATTTATAAAATACAGTTGGATGAAACAACGGTTAGGTGACGTCTCAGGCCCTTTCCTGCTCGGATGAACTTTTTTGAGTCTTTCTTCCTCCCTCCTTCTTTCTTTTCATTCCCCCTCCCTCCCTCTCTCCCTTTCTCTTCTCATCTTTCTGTCTCTCCATCCCACCTTCACCCATTTCATTTGCTTCCTTTCTTTTTCTGTGATATGAACACTTAACATGGGATCTAGCCTTGCAGCAAATTCCCCATCTCAACCTGGACAATATGTATCTTTCTCTCCTTCCGCCCCCACCCCCATAATGAGATGTAACAAGGGAAAAATGTCCAGTCCCAGGATGGGATTCCAGTGTGAAAGCTGATCTCGTCCCAGGGAGGACAAACCCTTTGGCCCATCTCAGGCCCGTATGGGGACTACACGGTTTCCACAAGGGTTTCCCGTTCACTGTCTACAGAGAACAAAAGGCATTCCAGATAACACACGTGTACAGAGCACCTACTGTGTGCCGGGAGCTGGAGAACAAGAGTTGATGACCCGCTCTCGGGCGATTACAGGCTTTGGGGGGCAGACAGAGAACAGGCACACGGAGAAGACACACTTAGACCATGGCGAGCGGGAGGAGGGGGCCCTTGCTTGACGTGACCTGAGCTGCAGCTGGAGGAGACTGAGTCGGGCACGTCTTACTGGTGAGGAGCACGGCGTTTTCAGCCAACCTCCCATGGGGCCTCAAACACGGTCTTTTGCCTCTCTGTACCTCAGTTTCCTCGTCTGGAAAATGGGGAGGACAGCAGCACAAACTGCCACAGAGTTGTCCAGAGGGCTGGATAAAGCGCTTTTAAGCCCCTCGCAAAAGGGGCCCTGCGCCCAGGACGCATCCACTGGCATTCTTGTGGCTGCAGGGTGGTTGGGGAGGCCTTTCTTGGGCGTGGCATTTGCACTTTCATGGTCTGCCACGGAGGGGAGATGGGGACCCAAGACTAGAGCAGAGAGGCAAAGTAGGAGTTGGCTGCAGTCGTCCAGGTCGTAGCGGATGGTGGCTCGGACCAGGAGGGAACGGGGAAGATGCTGACATAAGCTGTGGAGGAAGACCAGGCAAGGAGGAAATGGAGGGGGCATTGGAGACCCCCTCAGTTCAGGGCCTGACAAATGGACCCAAGGCAGTGGTGTTTCTTAAGGTCAGGCTCAAGGACCCCGGGAGGGAGCAGAAAGGATCAAGCGTGAGGAGGAAGCTTTGGGGGTCAGGCATGTCGCAGAAGAGATGGCCCAGGGGACGCGTCATGGAGAGGAGTCCAGAGCCCAAGAGAGGGGTGTGGACGGAAGACATAGAGAGGAAGAGAGGGTCCGGGCCGGGCCTCGAGGGCACCCAGCATGCGCGGGACTGGCTAGGGGGCCTGCCGAGTTCAAGGACTGCGCGCTGACCAAGGGGACCGAAGGATCAGAAAGCCACTTGCTGGGCCAGGCATTTGCCCTTTTGTTTCGGGATTATGAGGAGGCCCAGAGATTTCTGGACAAGACTCCCTAGAAAATGGGGGGCGCTTTGGGGGCTGGAGAGGCAGTTCACCAGCTAGCACTCCAGTAGGCAAACAGCCCAAAGGACTGTCCCAGTGTCTGCTGAATATTGCTCCCCCAGCTCCCTGTGTCCCCATCCCAGCTAGGACACAGGCTTGGCTGCTAACTGGTCACCACTTTCAGGCCCTGAATTTTCATTAAAATCCTGGGCATTTCCCCAGAGCTCAAAGGCGTCCCGATTAATTACAGGCAAATGTTGGCTCTCCCCCCGGAAATCTGCTGCCCGGCCTGGCTCCATCCCCTATGATTTTATTAAAATCCACCTTGCCAGCCAGGCCCATAGGATTTATGCCCATAGCTAATAGGCTGCCTCCCAGGAGACATAAATCGGGGGCCTGCCCAGGGAGCTTCTCGCTGCTAAGAGGCCGGTTAATTGTTCCACCCAGAGGGGTCCACAGAGGAATGTTCAATTAGGCCTCTCAGAAAATTTGGAGCACTAAATAAGGTGAACGGGGATTTGGGTGCCATTATTTTCCTAGTGAGAAACAGTCCTCTCTTGCTCCCCTGGCCTGCCGCCGGCCTCCGGGCCTCCACTCATCTTTTGCAGAGCTGGAGGAGTTCTCGAGGGTCGTGGAGCAGGGCCTGTCTGGTGGACAGCCAGACACGAGACGAGATCAGGACGCGTCATCCCACAAAACCCTTGAAGCTTCCTCTCCCAAAGTCAGCTACAGACCTGCTGCTAGGTTCTTGGGTGAGTCACTCCCACTCTCAGAACGTCCACGTCCCTTCTGTGAGTTGGGTCAGTGCTGTCTGTTCCACCTGTCTCGCAGTATCGCCGAAGGATCCCATTCATTCTTTCACTGGCTCATTCAACGACTACTTGATGAGGGCTGGACTGACCCCTTTGTAAGTTCTGCCAGCCCCTGAGAAATAGGCGCGTGAGGCCAGGTGCGGTGGCTCACGCCTGTAATCCCAGCGTTTTTGGAGGCCCGAGTAGGAGGACTGCTTGAGCCCAAGAGTTTGAGACCCGCCTGGGCAACACAGTGAGATCCTGTCTCTACAAAAACTCAAAATATTCGATGGGTCTGGTGGCACAGGGCTGTAGTCCCAGTTTCTCGGGAGACTGAGGAGGAAGGATTGCCTGAGCCCAGGAGGTTGTGGCTGCAGTGTGCCATGACCGTGCCATGGACGACAGAGTGAGACCTCGACACAAAAAGAAAAAAAATACTGTCACCCCGACTGGTTTCAGCAAATAAGATGCAGACTGGACAATGTCCCCTAGTTTAGCCTCAAATGATGGAGGTATCAATTTTAGCTGTTTGGAGTTGGTTAGCTTTGACCTCTTTGCTGATGTGATATTTAGTCTTTTTCCTGACCTCACCCAATGCGTCAACAAGAGTATAACACACCAGTAGCTCCTTCTGGAAATCCAACGCTTCACTTCTTAATAAGACAAGCTGCAGGGTAGGAGGACGCTCGTTTCGGAGCCAAAAGGGCCTGGGCTGAGTCCGAGGGACCCTGCTTCCCTCCCCACGGTCCTCCATGCCTCAGTTTCCTCATCTACCATTAGGAACAGAACTCCCAGCCTGGAAAGATTGTTGCGGATGGTAAGATGGCGGGGGAAATACTTTGCAAACCGGAAAGTGCCGAGAGAACAGAAGGATTATCATAATGCTTTGCATTTTTATTTTTAACCTGCGTGAAATTCTGGAAACCATTGGCTGCCAAGAAATGCTAAGCTGCAGTTGCTGTGGCACGGGGAAACCGAGTTTATGAAGTGGGGAATTGCATGGTGCACAACTTATTTATTTGGAAAACATGGGCCGATCCAAGGCGGCCCAGCCACCCGGGTCTCTCCTGGCATCGCCTTCTCATAGGCACCAACGGGCCGTCTGTTTGCACTTAAGGCTCTTTCAGAGTCTGGGAACAGACGTTTTCACCCACGGTCTCTGCCTCGCTCCCCTCCCCGCTCTCTAGGCAAGTTGGCCTGGATTTGCCCTGAATGCGGCTCGCCTCCAAATGCATAGCATTTACCGCTAGAAGAGCTGTGACTGCCGGACTCACTCGCTCGGGGAAATGGCCACCGCAGCTGATTCTCACAAGCCTGCGGTGGGTGGCGAGGTTCTGGAGAGAGACATCAGAGGCCAGCCAAGGGAGTGTCAGTCAGTAGCTGAGGCTGTCTCCCAAGTCTCTGGCCGTGTCTTCGGCTGAAGAACCCTCTCGCGGAGCTGGCCTTCCGCTGGATCCACTCTGTGTGCGGGACCGGCCCCCCCCCCGCCCCCGGGCGCCTGTCCATCCTCGGTGATGCCAGGTCCTGCCCCCTTGTTCCTTCACACTCACCACTAAAATCTTGGGAGCACGAATCTCAGCATCTGTTTCCGAAGGAAGCAGTCCTGCGACAAGCCCTCTGAGTAGCTGCTCCCTTTCGGAGATGAGAAGCCTGAGATACAGAAGCCTAGGAACGCACGGGGAGCCCTGAAGCTGGTGGGCAGCAGCGCTGGGATGTGAGCAGAGGCCGCTTGGCTCCCGGGGAGCTGCGCTCACCACGCTGTGTCCGCCAGAAACGTAGAGCTGACACTCACTGCCAGTGAGCACCCACTGTATGCCCAAGCCCGCCCAGCCCTAGCCCTCCTGAAAGCCCACACTCGAGCCACACTCAGGAAGCGTGAGCATGGAGATGGCCCGGAGGGCTGCGTGGACCCTCTGTGGCCTCTTCCCTCCTCACCCCGCTTCCCCACAGGGCCCACAGCTCTGGGTAACAGTTGCTGCCGCTCTGCCGGGGCCATGTTGTCTTTGCCGGAGGGGTGAGACCCTCTGTGCTGGTCCACAAGGCCTCAGATGACTAAGACCCGAAGTCCCTGCAAACCTGCCAGTGGTCTAGCTGGGGAAACTGATGGCCCAGGCACAGTACGGGGCGCTGGCACACAAAGGAAGGGCACCGTCCTAGCCCTTTGCCAAGGCCTGGACACATTGTCCTAGAGGAAGACAGGATCGTGCATAAGGCGCAATATTAAACGTGTGTAACAAAGAGCTGTGCGCCAAAGGCTTGGAGGCACAGAAGCAGGCGTGATGCAGTCTGCCTGGCGGGTCAGAGGAAACCTCTGGACGGGGTGGCGTCCCAGCGCTGACGGTTTGCCCTCCGGAGGCGTGGACGGAGGGTATTTCTGGCCCAGGAAGCAGCATGGGAGCAGCCGTGGGTCTCCCTCCTTGCTTCGGTGCCCGCCAAAGTCCCTCAAAATGGCCTGTCCTCTCTGTCCACCCCTTGTCTGCCCAGACCCACACAGCTTATCACGATGCCTCAGTCCAAGTCTCCAGCACACCACGTCCTTCCCAAGGCCACCAGGAGCCTCCGGTCACCAGCTCCCACGAGCGTGATCTAAACAGGGGAATGGCTGCCTGCAAACCCACTGGGAAAGCAGAAGAGGGGCTGGAATCCGAGCCCCCCCGGAGAGGCCGGTCGGCCGGGATGGCTGCTATGGCTACCATGGGCCACATGGGAATCAGGTGTCCTCTGTGGAGCTCAAGAGCCCGCAGCACTGGGTGGATGGAGGTGGCTTTATAGCAGGACATATGGCTGGTTACTCCGGTAGACATGAGTCAAGCGCCCACCTTGGCGCACCTCAGGTGGTAGGTTGGATCTCAAGTCAAGAGAAGCGCAGCAATCCAGAATCGGAGGGAAAGCCAGAAGGTCGCGGCTGATGCTGAGACTGCCTCTCGACACCCACGGAGATGGAGCGTGGGCCCTGAGCGCTCGCAGGAGCCACACGCCCCGGAAGCCCGCTTCGGCAGAAACGCAGAGCAGCCCCGGCAGGGGAAGGGGGCCCTGCCTGGCTGCTGCCTGCCACAGCTCCAGCTGCCTCTGTGGGGCGGTGCCCGCGCTGCAAGGGAGTCTGGGAAATGTAGTCTTGGCCTTCCGGCCCCTGCCTTTCGGGAAGGCGCCCCAGCAGGCGGTGAGCAGGGATGCTTGCCCTGGAGGCAGCCAGCCACGGGGCCCTCCGCGGTGGGTGCACTTTCTCTGGCGCCCTTGCCAGGCACCTCCTGACACGTGCATGTGTCCTGTCTTCCCCGTGCGAAGGAAGCGCTGGCTGGCCCGCCCCTGGGTCCTGCCCAGTGCTTGGCTCTCAGTAGGTGTCCAGAGAACAACCACGGAGTGAATGAGCGGCGTTTCATTTAAGCCACCGCAAATGTCTCCTCCTGCTCTCTCTGCCCCCGGCCCCTCACCATCCGAGCCTCCACACGGGATTCCCTTCCCCAGAGAAGGCTGAAATCTCTCCCTTGATTGAAATGCTGCTATGGCTCCCAGTAGCCAAAGGATGGAGTCTCTACTCCCTTGCTGACCTGCAGATCCCTGTACCTCTCTGCCACGTTGGTATTCCTCTCTGCCCGTGCTGTGTTCTCTGCTTGGGTGTCCCCCCACACCCTTTGAGAGCAGACTCCTGCTCATGCTTCAAAACCCAGCTCAGATCTCCCCAGCCCAGCAGGGTGGAGGCTCTCTAAACTCCTTTTCTTTGTCCTTGCCAGTCTTCTCTCCAGAGAGTCCGCTCCTAGAGGTCAGTGACTGTCTCGGTCGCCTCTGCAACCCCAGAACCCATATCTGGCAGAAAATGGGCACGGAGGAAAAACCTGAGTGGATGGATGGGCAGATGAAGATGCAGGTGAGTCCCAGACCAGCATGTCGTCCAGGGTACCTGGGCCTCAGGATTCAGGCCATGTTTCTGGCGACGCGTGCACACACCTTGCCGGCGTGCTCTCCACCTACCTATGGTGCCACGGGGGTCCCCAGGGGAGGTCCTTTTTGACTCTCGTTTTATAGGCGAGGAAACGGATGCCAGGAGAGGCATAGGCAAGTGGCAGAGCTGAGGCCAGAGGCGTCGCCCCAGAGGCAGCGCTTTGGGGGCACCTCGCCCTGGGGCGGCGTGAGGTGCCACAATTAAGACTTCCCCTGATGCAAATTATACGGCCTCTTTGCTCTGGAGCAATTAACGCGGGCCACCGGAAGGCCTTTGCAGCCGCGTGGGCGACACAGAGGCATCATTATCTGGTGCCACGTTGCCTGCCCTGTCCCTGAGAGAGGGCCCAGGCGGAGCCCAGCATGGCTGGAGGGGGGACGGGTTTCTGTGCCGGAGAGCTCAGAAGGTGTCTGCACCCTGCAGGCTGGATATCTGGGCTCCATAAGGGGAGGGGAAGCATCCCTTGACCACTGGCTCCTGCCTTTACCACCTTTCACGCTGGCTCAAGTCTCCCCAGGAGAGGCCCACTCTGACCGCCCTACTGACACCTGCGGCCCTCTCTCCTACATACCTCGACTCTATACCTTCTTTTTTCACGATGCCTCCCCAGCACCTTGTGTGGAGCCTGGCGTATAGTAGACACTCAAGAGAGATCTGCTGAATTAATGAGTGAATGAACGAACGAAGCCTGCATACTTAAATACTTGATGCGAGGAACTAGGGGTGTGACCAGGCAAGTCGCACCAGGCCCCGTGTGCCTCTCTGTAGTCTGGGGAGAGGCCCTCCTCCCTCACCCAGGGACTGTAAGACTCCTGGAGGCAACAAGGTCGAAGGGCACTGAGGCATGGGGCCTGGCACTTGGTGGGGTCTTTCTTTTTGCTCTCCCCATCTGGAGGTGCCTCTCCCCAACTCTGGCAGGGACACTTGTTAATCACTGAATACGATGCCACATATCTGAGTGAGTGACTGTCCGAAGTCGGGCTTCAGGGCTCCAGGTACCGACTGCCGAGTAACAAACAGCCCCAAGCTTAGTGGTGCAAAATATTTGATCCCATGTGAGGGGTCAGGAGTTGTCAGGGGATTCTTATCGTCCATGCGGCGCTGGTAAGGATGGCATTCAGCAGGCAGCAGGGCTGGGCTCACGTGGAGGGGAAGTGCGGACACAGGAGGATGAGTTCAGGAGGTTCCCCTGCACGTGAGCTCCTCACCCCCGTCCTGGCAGGGACAGGACAGCAGAGGAAAGCCAGCATCTTCGTAACCAGAAGAGACTTTCGAAGGAAGGACCATTACGATGCCCTCCCTGCTCAGCTCCGGCACTCACCTTGTCAAACCACAGGTCCTCTCCTCTCTCCGCTCAAGGCAGATCAGAGCAAGGCCATCTGACCTTCCTGACTGCAGGCAACACCGTCTAGATGCTTCACATGTAAGCCCCTGATCCATTTCGAGCTGATTTTTGTGTACGGTGATAGGCAAAAGTCCAGGTTCATTCTTGTGCGTGTGGTCAGCCAGCTTTCCCAGCACCATTTGCTAAATGTGGTTTCCTCTCCCCAGTGTTAGTTTTTGACGGCTTTGTCGAAGATGAGTTGGATGAGGAACCGTGGTTTTATTTCTAGATTCTCTGTCCCGTTCCATCGGTCTCTGTGTCTATTTCTGTACCAAGAGCGCGCCATCTTGGTTAATGCGGGCTTGCAATAAAGCTTAAAGTCTGGAAGTGTGATACCTTTTGCTGAGAATTGCTTTTGCTGTGCGTGCATTTTCTGCTTCCCTTTGAATGACTGTATTTTCTTTTCTAGGTCTGTGGGAAACGATGTTGGAGATTTGATAGGGTTTGCAATGAATCTTTAGATCGCCTTGAGTAAGATGGACGTCTTGACAATATCAATTCTTCCTATCCATGAGCCTGGGATGTTTTCCCGTTTGTCTGTATCATCCTTGATTTCCTTAAGCAGTGTTTTGTAGTTCTCAACACACAACCTAAATGTTTTCCATCTTGAGTGCAGTATTCGAGAAACGTCTCCGAGGGCTGATTTGCACGCAGGAAATTTACAGGCGATATGCGCCGGGCAGCCACACGGAGAAGGCGTTGGGGAGCAGCCCCGGGCAGGGGAGAAGCTGAACTTACAGGTCGTCACAGCTGGGCACCACGGGCACTCTGGGGCTGGGATGAAACGGAAACTGCCCCCGTCAAAGCCAGGCTCTGGGCCCCGGCATCGACCAGGCGTTCAATGCTGGCTGCCCCGGGGGGACAGGTGTAACCTTGGGCGAGTCTGCTGTCTTCTGCAGAGGGCAGCTCCCAGGGAGGACTCGGCTGTGTGATGTCCACAGGGGAGGGAGGGCCTGGTCGGACGGTCGGAGGGGCAGACGCAGAGCACTGGTTGCGCATCCAGCTGGGCGGGCCGAGCGAATTGCAAAGCTTCCGAAGATGTGGGGTTTTCCCGAAGGGCATGAACGTGTGTACATATTTGTGTTCGCTTCCTACTGCTGCTGCAACAAATGATGACAAACCTAGTGACTTAAGTGACGCAAAGTCCTTCCCTTACCGTTCTGGAAGTCAGAGATCGGAAGTGGGTCTCCCTGAGGCTAGAGCAAAGGTCTGGGCAAGCCTTGTGCCTTCCAGGGGAGAATGAGTCTCCTTGCCTGTTCCTGCTTCTGGAGGCCTCCTGCCTTCCGCGGGGTCTTGGTCTTCCATCCCCAAAGTGCATCCATCACTCCAGCCTCTGGTTCTTTCCTCACATCTCTTTTCTGTGACTTTGACCCGCTTGTCTCCCTTTGACGGCGACTCTGGTGAGGACACTGGGTCCACCCAGAGAGCCCAGGAGAAGCTGCCCATCTCAAGGTCCTTGACCTCATGACATCTGCAAAGTGCGCCTTGCTGTGGAAGGCGGCATGCTCTTAGGTTTTAAGGATTAGGATGTGGGCATCTTGGGCCTCGTTATCCTACCTGCCACGGTGCTTTTCAAGACTTTCTTCTGCCACAAGCAGAACCAGAGACATGGGAGGTTCTGGTGGAATTAACTCCGGGATCATCTGACCAAGGCAAAGCCCCTTGAGGAGGACAGCACGGGAACTTCCAGGGGAATGAGTCGAGTGTCCACACTTCAAGCGAGACTCCTGGGTGCACTGATGAATTCCTCAAACGCTGTAAACAATGGTGCCCTTGACTTGGTGCGCCCTGTTGTCCTTCAATTTGTCAGGACCTCCAGAAGGATCAACCCTCATCTCACCTCGCCCTGTCCCAGGAAGCACTCCATCATTTTAATGGGACTGGATGTTGTGAAATGTAAGATAAACTGGCTCACCATTTTAAATTTCATTTGCAAGCTAAACTCTGATTAGTCCTGCATTATTTCCTACAACTTTTTAATGCCTTTCCCAGAGCCCTGCACCTCTCTTTTTATTTTTTATTTTTTTGAGTTGGCGTGTCACTCTGTCACCCAGACTGGAGTGCAGTGGCACACTCTGGGCCACCGCAGCCTCGACCTGCTGGGCTCCGGCGATCCTTCCGCCTCAGCCTTCCAAGTAGCTGGAACTACAGGCGCGCACTACCACATCCAGCTAATTTTTTGATTGATTGTAGAGACGAGGTCTCGCCAACTTGCCCGGGTGAGTCTCGAACCCGCAGACTCAGGCAATCCACTTGCCTCGGCCTCCCAAAGAGCTGGGGTGACAGGCTGAGCCACCGAGCCCGGCCACCCCCGCACCCTTCATAGCCAGGCTCTCCCGCTCATGACACGGCTGGGCCCAGAGTCTCCACCGGGCTCGGGATGGGCGCAGAGGAGGAGGGGCCCATTTTGCTTGAGGGACAGGGGGCTTGGGTCGGTAAGCCTTCACGGAGGAGCTGGCCCTGAGATGAGGCTCTGGCTTGGCTGGCAAAACGGTGTGCCTCAAGCGGAAGGGTCACAAGTAAGCCCCCAGGCATGAAGCCCCTTGGGAGGTTCCGGAACTTTAAGACGGTCCAAGGGGGTGGCTGGGAGAGGCTGGCAAAAAGGACGAGGGGATGTACGCAGCAACTCATGGTGGGGGGCAAGGACCACAGAGCTTCCCACAGAGACCCGTCTGTGGTGTTAAACTGTACACAGAACAACAGCTGCCCTCAGCTCCCGAACAAGCAGTAACTAGAGTCAGGAGAAGGGACAGTAAGGCGTCATGGGTAGAGGCCCAGGCTCCTGAGCCAAACTGCCTGGGCCTGTTTCGGGCTCAACCGCTTTCCACCTGTGTGACTTTGGGCCCGTCCCTTCACCTCTCTGTGCCAAGCTCCTCATCAGTAAAACGAGGACAACACAGTCCCTGCCTCGGGAGGTTGTTGAGAACCTGCAACGAGCCAGCTCAGGGGACCCTCTCAGGCCAAGCTCGGCAGAGGAAGAGGGTTTGAAGCCCAGACGTGTTGGTGTTCTTCTTAGGAGCTCACTCTCCCTTTGACCTTGTTTCTTCTCACTTGGAAGCAAGTGACGCCTGCAGCCCACGACTCCCGTTGTCATAGCCTCCTCATCTACTGCTTCAGTTTCTCTTTCTTTTGTTTAAAGTGTTGCTAAGCTATAACTGGCCTACATTAAGTTGCATACACACTAGGTATCTATGGGGGTGCTCAAAATGCACACACACTTTAAGAATGACTTTCGCTCAAAATACGGTGTGACTCAAATGAATGCTAGCATCACCATGCAACAGGCAGGACCATCGAAGAAAGTGGCAGAAGCTCGGTGTGTGTATGCACTTATATGAATGACACGGTCTCGCTCTGTTGCCCAGGCTGGCGTGCGGTGGCGTGATCATGGCTCACTACAGCCTCGACCTCCCGGACTCAGGCCATCCTCCCACCCCAGCCTCCCGAATAGGTTGGACGGCAGGCACATGCCACTGTGCCCAGCTAATTGATTTTTGTAGAGATGAGGGCTCGCTGTGTGACCTAGGCTGGTCTCGAACTCCCGTGCTCAAGCAATCCTCCCATCTCAGCCTCCCGACGTGCTGGGATTACAGGCAGGAGCCACGGTGCCCGGCCAAATCGCGTATATTTTAAGTGTACAACCTGATAAAATACTGGCATATGCATATGACCACAACTCTGCCATCACACCGAAGCTAAGAAACAGAAGAGGCATCCTCCCCCAAAGTTTTCTGCGGCATCTTTAAAGTCACTTCCTGCTCCTGACCACTCTGTACTCCAGGGAGCCACGGATCTTCTGTCTGTTATTACAGATTTTCCAGAATTTTATGCCAATGGAATCACACAGTATGTATGTTCTTGGTCTGGCTTCTTTCACTCGGCATAACTGATTTGAGATTTGTCCATTTTGTGTGTGCACTAAGAGTTCATTCCTTTTTTGCTGCTTAGTATTCCACTGTACAGATAAACCACAATTCTTTCACTTTTAAAAATCAAATTCCCCTTTATTTTGAGAAATGAGGTCTTGCTCCGCAGCCTCAAACTCCTGGGCTCAAGCAATTCTCCCGCCTCGACCTCCCGAGTAGCTGGGGCTACAGGCACACGCCACCACGCCCGGCCCAATGTGTTTGCTCTTCATCTGATGTTGAATATTGGGATTGTCTTGTCTCTAGTTTGGGTCTACGACAAGCAAAGCTGCCGTGAACATCCATGTATATTTCTGTGCACTTTTATCTCTCTTGGCTAAATTCCTAGTCACACAATAGGTTGGTACGTAAAGGTGTGTGCGGGTCTGGAGACAAACGTCCAAACTGTGTTCTGAGGAGATTGTTCCTCCTTATGTTCTTACCAGCAGCTGATAAGAGCTCTGTCATTCTGCATTTTGTTTTCTTTTGTTTTTTTTCTGAGTCAGAGTCTCCCTCTGTTGCCCAGGCTGGAATGCAGTGTTATGATCAAGGCTCACCACAGCCTTGACCTCCTGGGCTCAGGTGATCCTGTCACCTCAGTCTCCCAGGTAGTTGAGACTACAGGAATGCACCACCACGCTTGGCAGATTTTTTCTTCCCTTCCTTCCTTCCTCCCTTCCTTCCTTCCTTCCTTCCTTCCCCCCTTGAGACAAGGTCTTGCTATGTCGCCCAGGCTGGTCTCAAACTCCTGGGCTCAAGCAATCCTCTCACCTCAGCTTCCCGAGGTGCTGGGATTACAGGCATGATTCACTATGTCTGACCATATTTGAAATTTCTGCTGTTTTTTTTTTTTTTCTTTGTGTAGATCCAGATTTTCATCCAGAGCACTTTTCTTTGCCTGAATGACTTTCTTCCTTTAATTCTTCTGGTTGCACAACTCTGCTGCTTTTGATTTTTGTGTGTGCTCATCATTTTACTTTTTAATGACATTTTCACTGGGTTTAACGTTTCCATTGGTAGTTTTCTTTTTCTCCTGGTTCTTTAAAGATTTTGCTCCCCTTCCTTCTAGACTGCACTGTTTCCAATGAGACATCCAGTGTTATTCTTACCACTGCTTCTCTGTACATGGCGTTTTTTTGGTTTGTTTTGCAGACTGCTTTTCAGATTTTTCTCTTTATCATTATTTTTAGGCAATTTAATTATGATGTTCCTTGCTTCTTCATTTTTTTGTATGAGCTAGAGAGTTCATTAGATTTCCTGCCTGTGTGGGTTAAAGTTTTCATCAAATCTGAAAGTTGTGTTTTTTTGTTTTTTGTTTTTTTTTGGATTGGGGGTCTCACCCTGCCACCCGAGCTAGAGTACAGTGGGACCATCATAGCTCACTGCAGCCTCAAACTCCTGGGTTCAGGTGATCTCTCCACTTCAGCATCCCAAGGAGCTGAGACTACAGGTACGTGCCACCACGCCCGACGGATTTATCTTCATTTTTTATAGAGATAGGGTCTTGCTATGTTTCTTAGGCTGGCCTCAAACTCCTGGCCTCAAGCAATCCTCTTACCCTGGCTTCCCAAGTGCTGGGATGAGAGGCGTGAAATTTGGAAACTCTTTAGCTGTTAGTTATTCCAATGTGGTTTCTGTCCTTCTCTGTCTCCCTTCTTTTTTGTAGACCACACACACGTCAGCCACTGTAACTGTACCACAGCTCACTGACACTCTGTTCAATCTTTTCCAGTCTTTTTTCCCCCTTTGTGTATCGGTTTTGAATAGTTTTTATTTTTAGGCCTTCAAATTTGCTAATCCTCCTGTTCTGCAGTTTCCAGTTTGCCGTTAATCTCGTAAAGTGTGTTGGTTTATTTCCTGAAATCTCAGACGCTTTAGTTTTTGTTTCTAGAAGTTTGACTTAGGTTCTTTTTGTGACTTCCACGTCCCCACGTCCTCAATTTTTTCTCTACTTTCCTGGACGTGGCTATATCGTTATAATAACTGTTTGGGGGCCCTTGTCTCTTCCGCTGCCATCTGTATCACTTCTTATTCTGTTTCTGTTGACTGAGATTCTCATGATGGGTTTTATTTTGCTACTTCCTTGTATGCCTGGTAATTTTCTTTACCATATACTATAACTTGCATTGTCTTGTGTACTAAATACTTTTATATTCTGTAAGTATCGTGGAGCTTTCTTCTGCAAGCCAGTGAAGTAACTTAGAAACCATTTGTTCCTTCTGAGCCTGGTTTTCAATCTTTGTTAGATGGGATTACAGCAGCCTTTAGTGAAAGGCTAATTTTACCCACTTTTGAGACCACAAACACCTTTCTGAGGATGCTGCCTCATATTCTTCTAACGACGAAGTGTGTCCGCTCTGGCTGGTGAAAACTCTGTTCCTGCCTGTGTGAGCCCTAGGGATTGCTTCCTCTGAGTCTTTGGAGGAAGGTGGTTTCCACACATGCATGTGCTGATCTGTATGCAGATCGCGACTCCAGAGAGACCCTTTGCAGGTCCTTCGGTGCTATGCTTGCTTTTTTGGTGTTCTGTGTGAATTTTAGCCGCCATGACTCCCTGCACTCCCAACGCCACCTCTTTGTCTCGTGGAGACGGCCACGTTCTGCCCGGGTTCCACCTCCACTACGGTTCAAATGTGTCCCCCGCAGAAGCACGTGCCGGAGACTTAATTCCCAGTGGGCAGCATTGGGAAGTGGAGCCTGATGGGAGATGTTTGGGTCACCAGGGACCCACCGTTATGAGTCGATTAATGCCGATTTTGAAGGAGCTTGTAGCTGAGAGCTAGAGCCCTTACTCTCTCCCGCCCTTTCCTGCCTTCTACCTCCTGCCTCGGGATGACACAGTGTGAAGACCCTTGCCGGGTACAGGCCCCCAAGCTGGGACTCCCCAGCCTTCCTGTGAGAAATCAATCTCGGCCGGGCTCGGGGGCTCCGCCTGTAATCCCGTGCTTTGGGAGGCCGAGGTGAGTGGATTGCCTGAGCCTGCGGGTTCGAGACCTGCCTGGGCAACTTGGCGAGACCTCATCTCTACAATAAATCAAAAATTAGCCGGGCATCGTGGCGCACGCCTGTAGTTCCAGCTACTTGGAAGGCTGAGGCGGAAGGATCGCCGGAGCCCAGCAGGTCGAGGCTGCGGTGGCCAGGAGCGGCCACTGCACTCCAGTCTGGGTGACAGAGTGAGACTCCAACTCAAAAAAAAAAAAA
>CAUYQG010053231.1:0-23913 GCA_963574415.1 Tarsius wallacei
GGTGGCTCAGCCTGTAATCCCGCACTTTGGGAGGCTGAGGTGAGTGGATTGCCTGAGTCCGCGGGTTCGAGACCCGCCTGGGCAACTTGGCGAGACCTCATCTCTACAATAAATCAAAAAATTAGCCGGGCGTGGTAGCGCGCCTGTAGTTCCAGCTACTTGGAAGACTGAGGCAGAAGGATCACCGGAGCCCAGCAGGCCGAGGCTGCGGTGGCAGGGAGCGGCCACTGCACTCCAGTCTGGGTGACAGAGTGAGACTCCAACTCAAAAAAAAAAATACTATTAAGACAATTTAATAAAGATTCATATCTGTGTCAGGCATCTGTTGACATAAAAATTAAACTACAAGCAATAGTTTTCAACATTATTGAGTTCTCTTATTAAGTATGCTATGTGAGTAATCTTCAATTTCAATTATTTATGTCAAAGTATACATTTTAATTGATTATAAGCACATTTTATAGATTCTTTTTTATGCTTTAAAAACATACATCAGTTTTAAAAATTGAGAAGACAAGGCTCACAATGCTAGATTTCTTCCCTTATTTCCTCTCCTCTTTACATGTTATAATTTATATTTACCATACTTTAATATGCTTTATCATTTTTGGTTATATCAAGTTTTCCAATATGTAGAACATGGTACAGATATTGCTATAATATTTAGAAATTAGAAATCCAGGAGGTAACAGATATTCAGCAAACTGTAGGACAAATGCCTATTGCTAAAAAGGCTCTTTTCCATCTATTTTGGTATGTTGGTTTTCTTTTGGGACTAGGTCCTAGTCCACTGGTCCACAGATTTACTTTTCAGATCATTAAAATAAAAGAAAAGCTATTAAGTGTTATTCAAATTTATTAAAAACCTCAATGTATACCACTTTATTTATTATATGCCAGCTCTTCATATCTTATTGCATTGCAAATTTTTCTTTAAAAAAACATAAACTCTTTTTGAGCCTCTCTACTTACTGTAAATAAAAATTTCCAACATTATATTTCTTTAAGCATCAATTTATAAAAATGAAAGTATACTGCACCCAATGAGAAGGACCTGTAGTTTAAAGGGTTTAAAAAAAATATTGGTAAGTAGACTTTTTATAAGCCACATTCACACTCTTGTTCAATGCCATTGTTATTTTAAAATAAAACACTAGCCAAATCACTATATAATGTAATCTATTGAATACATAGCATAGCTGAACATTTTAGTTTTCATAATTATAGATGCCAAGTCAGTACAATTTGTTTACCAAAAACTCAACAAAATAGTTCAAGTTATCATTTCTTCCTCTCTTTGATTAATACTTTTAGATGTCTCAGGACAAAGACTATGATAGGACCATTTAAAATTCATGTAATAAGTCTTGGATGATTTCCAATGACAAGTACCTTGAGTGATTGAAAATTATAGAAAATGAGTTGAGTTATGGGATTATAAAACGCTCTAAGTGAATTGACAATGGAATATTATTAGCAGCAGATATAAAAATATTTAATAATGTACCCATTAGCTGAAAGTAAAATGACTTCTTAAAATTACTCAGAGGTTGTGTTCCATCGCAAATATTTTTAAATCATCATATTTTAGTCATAATTTTTCACATTAATAAAATTTCAAGAAACAGTTCCCTGTGGTAAATATATGAAACTTGGTACATTTAGTCATTGCACTTAATTCATTTTAATAGATGTAAATTCATCTATGTCACGTCATTTCTTTCTTAATGGTCATTCAGTTTCCAAACATATATTAATTGGGTATTATTAATTTTAAAAATTGAAAATATATTTCTTATCTTCTCTACCCAGTAACTTAAAAAAAATTTAATTTTGTGAAGAAAGTATTTTTACTAGGATCTAAAAATGAAATTTGATGCATTCATTTGAACTGATTTTTTTTCTAGACTTTTTTATTATTCATTTTATGTGTTATAATTCAGTCATTAATTTTGTTACTTGCTTTATGAGATCACGTTTCTTTTTATACTAATCCAACTGCTTAAGTATATATAGCCACATTTAGTTTCTTTTCAAATGTCTCAATTTAAGAATCTTGTTTCAACAATCAGATTAGTTGTTCCTCTTTCACTTTTATAGGATTGCTATTTGGGACTTGGCATCTTCTATGTAGCACACACTCCAGCTCTTTGGTTTCCCCTTTTCAGTTTTTTGTTTGTTTGAATTAGGGTCTCACTCTGTTATCCAGGCTGGAGTCCAGTGGTGCAATCACAGCTCACTGCACCCTCCACCTCCTGGGCTCAGGCAATCCTTCCTTCCAAGTACCTGGGACTACAGGAGCTTGCCACCATGCCTGTCTAATGTTTTTTATATTTTGCAGGGATAAGTTCTCACTATTTTGCCTAAGCTGGTCTTATACTACTGGGCTCAAGCAATCCTCCTGTCTCAGTCACCCAAAGTGATGGAATTGCAGGCATGAGCCACTATGCCCCACCTCCGTTTCTTATATTAAACTTTCCTTTCAACAATGAAGCCTCTTGGCTCTAATTTAAATTAATGATAATCACCAATTTTGTTGAATTTTCTAACCTAACAGACAGACCAATGCTACTTTTCATTGAATACTTCTTTGTTGGCCTGTCTGCAAACCTTAATCAGCCATAGGAATTGAAATATAGTGTCTACTGTTGAGATAATATTCTTTTGGCATCTGATTATATGGTTATAAAATTTAATTCATTTGTTAATGCTGAGAAACAATTTGATAAGCTGCTCATATTTTCTCTATTGACTAAACTTTTCAGCTTTTAAAAAAATCTGTAAAACTCTTTATTTGAACAAAATCTTACCTGGAACCCTAATGTGAAAAATAGGTATAATTTAGATTGTTCTGGCTTTAACAGGGATGGCTGCTCTTTTTCAATATCCTCAGCTAACTCTAAAGAAAGTCTGCAAAAAGGAAGAGTAAAAAAATAGAGAGACAGATGGAGATAGAGATGGAGAAAGACAGAAAGAGAGAGGAGAGAGACAAAGTGAATATGTGTGTTAATTCCTCTTTGAATGACTTTAATTTATTCATGGCTTTTCTGCATGTATATGGAATTGACATTTATCTGCATATTTGTTAGCATGTAAATATGTCATTAAGTGAGAAAAATAATAGGGTATGAAGCTATCCATGCACACACAAAAAGTTCAGACACCAATAATTTTCTAGGTATGCAACACTGAGCAGGTTACTTGCCCCCATTTCTTCCTTGGTGTCTTATCCATAAAATAGTAATAATAATGATAACAATCTCATAGCAATTATTACATGTAAAGATACTTAGAATAAAGCCTAACAAAGTCTACAAAGTGTTCTGCCAATATTGTTATTTGTCTCTCTGTATTTGCTATTTTTTAATTTCTGATTTTCTACATTGCGGTATATTACTTCTGTGATATAAAATTATTTAAAAAGAAATAGGAAAAATGGCCGGGTGTGATGACTCATGCCTGTAATCCCATTACTTTGGGAGGCAGAGATGAGTTCAGGATTGCCTGAACTCAGGGATTCAAGACCAGCCTGAACAACATGGTGAGACCTTGTCTCTACAGTAAATCAAAAAATTAGCTGGGCATAGTGGCACATGCCTGTGGTTCCAGCTACTTGGAAGGCTGAGGTGGAAGGTTCACCTGCCTAGCAGGTCGGAGGCTGCGGTGGCCGTGAGCGTGCCGCCACTTCACTCCAGCCTGTGACAAAGTTAGACTCTGACCCCCCCCCCAAAAAAAAAAAGAAAAGAAAGAAAGGAAGAGAGAAATAGAAGAAATACTGAGAAAGCATGTAGAACATGTAAAAATATACTTCATAAAAATGCAAATACTTCTGCATTCTTATAAAGTCTTAAATGTGTTGTGAAATATGTGGGTACAATTAAATCCTTATGAAACTGAAAGTTGGGTTTGTGTCCAGGAATCTATGCTGAAACATATTGCTTTGGCTTACAGATTTTCAATCTGAGTGTTGTAAGCTCTTAGGAGTTCTGTTTGTGTGCCTCTGGGGTTGGGGCAAGGAATGAAGGGAGGATGAGTGAATAGGGCACAAGACATTCCTTCTTTCTTGCAACTTGAGAAACTCGATTTTGTTGTTTTATGTAGTAAGTGTCTGAAAAACCAAAAAAGCTTGAAAGCAACTATAATGAATCAAGCAGAATGGATACTAGGATAGTTTAAGCCTATCAAGCCTACAAAAATGATTCATTTGAACAATGAGAGATATATGTACAATGAGCAGAAAATACTTTTCTTGGAATAAACACTACTTGTCAATTTTATGGGAAGGATTAATTAAGACATTCTCTAATAAGATAGAATACCATGATGATCCAAGATCCTTAATTAGAAAACTTTTGAATTTTACTGTGTCTTGTATCAATTTTCTGAGTCTATAAGACAAAAGTTATTATAGATTGCCTCTCATGTTCTTGGAATCTTGAAGTCTAAGAAACCCTGAAGCATGTCAGTTCCTGCTTTCACAAAGCAACTCAATTTCAAAAGAACTTGTAGAATTTGCTGTTTCAACAGGAGAGGCTTTTCCAGACACGACTCACTGAAACTCATTTGCCAGCTCAAGTTGGAGTCTCAAAGCCTCTTCGCGATGCTGAGATGATAAACCAGATGCCTTCAATCAAGATCAATTCCAGGAAATGCTGGCCCAGTTTACACTAAAAAAATGATGAGAACTTTTGAGCTATACTCATCTATTCATGATGACTTAAAAATAGATGGAAGAGACTCTTTCTTTATAAATCATTCAATGTTTCTCAAAAATCTCATTGTGACATCATACATGTTTATTTATCCAGCAAGTGTGAAGAACTAAAAATGGAGCTATAGATTTTGCACGATCCTGATTTCAACTGGAGTTGATAAATGTCATGGGCTTTATCATGAAGGCTAGGAGGCATGTTACAGAAATAGTATATCTTCTCCCCCTGTAACAAGTATCTTTCTGATAATACTGCTTATATTCTCAAATCACAATGATGGAATTTTCTAAATGGCAAATAGATCATTCTTTCTGTCTTCTGAACTATCAGTGCAAAAGCAAACTATAGGGAGAAAGACAGACATGCCCATAGGAATATGGGTAATCAATGGCACTAAAGGAAGCAATAGTGGTATGAACGGAAAGTTCAGAGGAATTAGACAGAAGTAGAACAGTCAAGAGCACAGAAACAGAAAAGGAAGAAAAATGAAAAAAAGAAAGAAATCTAATAAGAAATTGTACACATTAGACATTCTTTTTTACCTAAAAATGGAGTAACTTGCAAAGGAAAAAGCAGTTTCCTGTAAATGTAATATCATAAGAAAAGACATGCAATACCTTAGGAGGAGTTACCAAGGTCAGTGACAAGGCCAGACCCAAGGTGAGAGTGATGGACCAAGAAGCAAAGGAATAGACTGAGACATAGACCTGTTCTTCAGACCAAACAAAATTATTTCCATCTCTCTAGGGTAAAAAGAATGATGACTATCATAAACTCAAAGTTATGCAGTTGTCTTACCTATATTTGTTTTTGTTTTGTTTTAATAGCTTTAGGGTGTACAAATGGCTTTTGATTACATGGATGCGTTGTACAGTGGCAAGAAACTCTGGGCTTTAAGTGTACTCACCAATCCCACTTGTGCACATTGTGCCCAACAGGTGATTTTTTTCATCCCATCTCCCCTTTCCTCCCCTTCCCTCCCTTTTTGAGTCTCCAATGTCCACTATCCATTCTCTGTGTCTTTGAAGTTCCTCAGTTTAGCTCCCATTTATAAGTGAGAGCACGCAGTATTTGGTTATTCTGTTCCTGTGTTTTTTCACTTAGGATGATGGTTTCCAATTACACCCAAGTTGCTGTAAACACATTACTTCATTCTTTTTATAGCTGAATAGCATTCCAGGTTTGACTGCTTTACATAATCTCATATTTCTCATAGACTTTGCTCATTCTTCTTAATTCTTTTTTCTTTATTTCCTTCTAACTGAGTTAATTTGAGGGACTTTTATTCTAGCTCTGAGATTATTTCTTCCACTTGATCTTGTCTACTGCTAAAGATTTGTACTGTGTTTTGTATGTCCATCATTGAGTTGTTTAGTTCTTTTTAATTATTATTAGCTTTTTGATGTTGTCAATCTCTCTTTTTATCTCCTGAATTGTTCTACTCATATCTTTGCTTTGGTTATCAGCTTTCTGTTGCATCTCATTGAACTTCTTTATAATCAGTATTCTGAATTCATTATTTGACATGACAGAGATTTCATTTTGGTTAGGGTCTGTTGTTTAAGAGTTGGTTTGTCCCTTTGGAGGGGTGACACTCTGGGTTTTTAAAAAATATACTTCCATGGTTGCTTCTCTGGATCTTTCTCAACTGAATAAACTATGGTAGCTAATATGTATGAGTTCCTTTGAAACAGATAACCTTTATATGTAGACTACCCCATGTAATAACAATGTAGTGTTGGTGTGGGCTGGCTTGCTGCCTCCTGTGAGGCTGAGGTGGGGGAGTCCAAGGAAGCTTATCTTGCTTCTCAGTGGTGTGTGCTGGCTTCAGCAAATTACCTGTTGTGTTGTGTCATTAAACCTCCAAGCCAGGCCAGGCGCAGTGGCTCAAGCCTGCAATCCCAGCACTTTGGGAGGCCAAGGTGAGAGGATTGCCTGAGTTCAGGGATTCAAGATCGGCCTGGGCAACTTGGTGAGTCATCATCTCTACAATATATCAAAACGTTAGCGAGGCCTGGTAGGGCATACCTGTAGTTCTGGCTACTTGGAAGGCTGAGGCAGAAGGATCGTCTGAGTCCAGCAGTTCAATGCTGGAGTGGCCGTGAGAGTGAGACTCTGACTCAAAAAAACAAAAGAAAACAAAACCTCCAGGCCAGCAGATGGTTCCTATGAGTAAGAGCTGGCTACTGCCAATGTGGATGGGTACTGGTTCTTGTTTACTGGATGAGGCTCTCTATTGTCTTAGCAGTGTACTGGTCTGAGCTTTCAGTTTAGTCCCAAGGAGGGAAGCACAAAGATGGTTGAGGCCAAACCTGGCAGACCCACCTATGGGTATGCTAATGGTAGCACAGGCACCAAATTTGAGGCAGGAACTGGTGTGTAGCTTCTGAGTGCCCAGAGGTGTTCACTGGTGAGGTGTTAGGGGACTTCTACTACCTCAAGTTCTCTGCTCAGGAAGGGAAGAGCAGCCTAAACTCCAAATCTAGAAGAATAGGGGCTCCAGGTACCTGGGAATGTCTGGACATTGAGCAGAGAGAGCACCATAGCACCAAGGACTCCATTCCTGGGGAAAGAGATGGCCCAGGCTTCTACTCCAGGTGATTGGGTGTGTTAGGTCATGGCACACAGGGAACCTCTTGTACAAGTATTATGGGACAGGAGAGTAGGGTGGCTTAGACTACTAATTCAGGTTGTGTAGACATGGGGGACACCTGATCCTTGGTGCTGGAGAGGCACATTTCCCAGGACAGACTAGAAGGGCACCTCCCCCTATAATGTCTACAGCCCAATTCCAGGTCATGGAGTAAACTGTGACTTCAGGCTTTGCTACCCAGTGGAAACTATGAGATCAGAAGCTCTCACCACTCTGGCTGCTGACTGATGCAGAGGAGAGGTTCCTTCTTTTGGTCTTCTGCCACTTAGACTGTTTTCCCAGAAGTGTAGGAGTGGGGCCCTCCTTTTCCTCAGTATTGCTGGGACATGCTGCCAAAAATGACCTCATTTACCCCTGCTGCTCTTTGCTTTGAAATACAATTTGATATTAGTATAAGCACTTCAAGTCTTTCTTGATTAGTGTTAGCATAGTATATAGTTTTACAGCTTTTTAATTTTAACTGATTTTCATTACATTTAAATTATGTTTCTTATAGGCAACATATGTTGGGAAGTTGTTATGTTTAACCTGAAAATCTTCCTTTTTTTTCTTTTTGGAGTATTTAGACCACTTGTTTTAGATGTAATTATTGATGCTGCTAGGTTTAAATATATCATTTTCTATTTTTTCATCTGTTTTTTGTTCTTTCTTTTTTAATATAAATTGATTGTGTATCCTCATGATTCTCCTTTGTCTCCTTTGTTGGATTATTAGCTATAATTTTTTGTGGCTTTTTAAAAAATGTTAATGGTTGTTTTAGGATTTATAATATACAGCTTTAACCTATAATAGTCTAGCTTCGGGTATAATAATACCACTTAATATATAATATTAAAACTTTATAATAACATACTTCCATTTCTTCTCTTCTGATTTTTATATTGCTGCTTAAATACATTATAATTTTGCATATGTTGTATACCCCACAATACATTATTACTTTTAAAAAATAATTTTATTTTAAAGATACTTACACAAAATAAAAATATATATTTATCCATGTAGTTATCACATTCAGTGCTTCTCATTCCTTAGTATAGATCCAGATTTCTGCCTGTTATTTTCTTTTTATCTAAAAACTGTCTAAATAATTTTGTATTATATAAGAACATGAAGGACATTACATTAAGTGAAAAAAGTCAAGCACAGAAATGTAAATACTGTATAATTTAACTTATGTGTGGAGTCTTTAAAAAAAAAGACAAACTCACACAAACAGAAAGTAAAATAGTGGTTACCAGCAGTTGAAGGGGTGGGAGATTTTGATCAAAGAACTTAAAATTTTAGCTAGGAGGAATAAATTTAAGAGACCTATTATACAAATTGTGATTATGGTTAATAACAATACATTGTATGCTGGGTAATTGCCAAGAGAGGAGATCTTAAGCATTGTCACCACACACACACAATGATAAACATGTGAGGAAATACATATGTTAAATAGCTTGATTTAGTCATTCCACGATGTATACACATATCAAAACATAATATTTGTTGTGCACTAGAAATATATACAATTTGTGCTTATCTGTTAAAAACATTGAAAAGTTTACTCTCTCTGATATTTTCAATGACAAATGTAATATTAATAATGTTATAGCTTCTAGTACCTTGACACTACAGATTTCTTATCTTCTCAAAACCAATGACTTTCTTTTCAAAGTGCCACTTTTGTGTCTACCTAGTCCTGACTGCCTTAGGAAGATTAAATACATTTATTCTCTGTTCTCATTGCCTCTAAAATAATGCAATGGCAATCTGGCCTTCAGTGCAATCATCACACTAAATTGTAATTCATTATGTTAGTTTCTACTGCTAAGTTGTTACTAATTAAAACTATTCAACTTATAGAAATGTGTATTCTCAAAACCATACAGATTTAATTCTTTTTTTTCTCATTTTTTCAATGCTTCTAAGTTAACTTTTTGTACTCAAGGTGATAATCTCTTTCATCTTCCAATTCTCTATAATCATACTCTCATTTTATTACTGTTACTTAACATAGATACAATTACGATGAAAAGAATGGAGAAAATAAGATATGGAAATGTTCATCTAAAGAACAGGTACCCACATGGTGATATTGTTTTGGTGCATTCACTATAATTTAGGCACTGATCCACAGCATTTTCATTTCAGAAAATTATCTGTTTGTATTTCATAAGCCAATCCCACTCAGATTAATATCTACATCTATAACAAATGTGCAGGTACATGAATGACTATAACTAATCTTTTATTTTAAATTGGGGGTTCCAATACTGTGGACTGGATTGTTATCCTCATCTCCTACTAGTGTGTATTTTTTTTTTTTTTTTGATTTGGCGTCTCACTCCATCACCCAGACTGGAGTGCAGTGGCCACTCCCGGCCACCGCAGCCTCGACCCGCTGGGCTCCGGCGATCCTTCCACCTCAGCCTTCCGAGTAGCCGGAACTACAGGTGCACGCTACCACGCCCGGCTAATTTTTTTGATTTATTGTAGAGATGAAGTTTCGCCTGCCCAGGCGGGTCTCGAACCCGCGGGCTCAGGCAATCCACTCACCTCAACCTCCCAAGGCGCGGGATTACAGGCTGAGCCACCAAGCCCGGCTAGTGTGTATTTTTTGCACTGAAAAAGGTGTAAGCCTATGCTTCCTTGATACTGATGATGATAATAATTTTTTAAAATGATCCCTATCCCTTATCTAGCACTTTTGTGTGCCAGGCACTATTTTCAGTATTTAAATTTAATATGTGAAGACTCTTTCCTGATATTTCTGGGGCAAGATTGCAACGGAACCAGTTGCAGTGTGAGTCTCTGTATGAGTGAAGGGGCATAAAGACAAGTCTGCCGGGTGGGTGGCTCAGCCTGTAATCCCGCGCCTTTGGGAGGCTGAGGTGAGTGGATCGCCTGAGCCTGAGGGTTCGAGACCCGCCTGGGCAACTTGGAGAGACCTCATCTCTACAATAAATAAAAAAAAAATGAGCTGGGTGTGGTAGCACGTGCCTGTAGTTCCGGCTACTTGGAAGGCTGAGGCGGAAGGATCGCGGGAGCCCAGCAGGTCGAGGCTGCGGTGGTCGGGAGCGGCCACTGCACTCCAGTCTGGGTGACAGTGAGACTCCAACTCAAAAAAAGAGACAAGTCTGTGTCCATATGTGTGTGCAAGTGTGTGAGTGAATGTCCAACTAAGGGGAGACTCGGGATCAAGTGGCCAAGGTCTCCCTGTAGAAGCAGCTGCAATTTACCATGGCTCTGAATTCCACACCCACCACACACGGAAGGATCCGCGATTCCTGGGGCACCTCTCCAGAAAAGGCAGCAGAGATCAGCAGCCTCTTGACAACTGGCACCCAGCTCACCACCACCACCTGTGGCAATGGACAGGCATTGACAGCGGGGACCACCGAGAAGACACAGGGAGAAGATCTGAAGCTGAGTCCCAGTAGAGGATAAGATGCCAGTGGATACCATTTTGGTGCCATTTCCTCTGTCATTAGCCCGACAAGGACCTTCTTTAGCTCCCCTGATTCTGAGCAGCCTGCATCCAGTGATCTCCACAGCCCTCTGGGATCACCATCGTTTCCCCAGAGATGATACTCTGAGTGCACCATACTGAAGAGACAGAAGTCCCACACATTGGAACAAACATGGACAAATGTAGTCAGAGTGGGGGACTTAGCAGCCACTGAGTTGGGGGGCATACATACACTCCCACCGCAGGGACAGTTTGTAAGGTTCTGGGAAGTGCCCTGGAGCAAACATTCCATGAAATTGTCCAAGAAAACTTCCCTCATCTCATCAGAGACATGACCAAACACAGGAGAAAAGCAGAAACAAACAGCTAGAATCATGGTAAGCACTGTAGAAAGGGCAGTTAGAAAAAGAAATGAGAGACCCTCTCCCCCCAGGCAAAATGTGGGTATCAAAAGGGACAGACTAAAGGAAGGTTTAATCCAAAAGGAACTATGAAAAGGGAATTTAATCAAAAGGGAGCTATATGTTATAATTGTAAGAAACCAGCGCATTTCAAGAGAGATTGTCCTGAATTGAAAAAAAGAAAAAAGTCACTCTGATGGCACTAGATGCAGAATAGGGAGGTCAGGGGTTCCCCTTATCAGACCCCACCAGGAACCCATGATAAATCCGAAGGTGGGGCCTAATGAAGAGGCAATCTTCCTCATTGATACTAGGGCAGCTCACTCCTCCCTAATCTTCCAACCCCCAAATGTTTGGTTTTTACCAGATAAGCTTCCAGTCCCTGGAGTAAACAGAGAAGGATTTCAGGTTCCTATATGTGAACCCATGATTATAAGAACTGAAACTGAGACAATGACAGGGTCATTTTTACTTGTCCCAGAAGCAGGAATAAATCTCCTAGGCAGAGACCTAATTGTCCAGACAGTTCTTAATGTAGGGATAGAACAAAGTCAACTTAAGGTCCTAATGGCATATCTCACAGAGGAAAAAGAACAACAACAACAACAACAAAATTAGCCCTAAGGTATGGATGAGAGAAGGAAATAGAAGAGATGAGAAAGGTAGGGTCTGCTCCAAACAAGGAAGGGAGGTGGATCCTCCCCGATGGAAGAGAGATGGTCAGCAAACCAATTATTAGGGAATTAATGACTATATTGCATAAGGAAAGCCATTGGGGAACTCAAGCAATATGCAGCACACTCTTAAAAACCCATGGATATGTAGGCATTTTTACTATTGCTAAACAAATCTGTGAAGAATATATTATTTGTCAGAAAATAAATAAAAGGGTCATCAGGGGGGTCATTAAAAGGAGGGAATTTTCTGGATTAAGACCCTTCCAACGTATACAAATTTATTTCACTGAAATACCCAAGGCTGAAAACCTTAAGTACCTGTTAGTTATTGCTGATAATTTTACTGGGTGGATGGAGGCATACCCAGAACAACAGCTACCACAGGGTCTGTAATAAAAATACTTTTGAAACAGGTAATCCCTAAATTTGGTCCAATAGAAAACATTTATTCAGATAATGGAAGTCATTTTACCAAGGTGGTATTACAAGGCATTACAACAACACTCTAAATGAGATGGAACTTTCATACACCATGGCATCTGTCATCCTCAGGGTGGATAGAGCAAATGAACCACTCTAAAGACCCATATAACTTAACTAATGTTAAAAATAAAGTTGCTCTGGGTCAAATGTCTTCTGATACCTCTCCTCCAAATTAGAACAGCCCCTCAAAGGGATTTGGGATTGTCACCCTATGGACCATCATATGGATTGTTCTATCTAGGTAGAGCAACAGAGTTACCAACCCTGGAAACCAAAGATAATTTTTAAGAGAATTTATTTCAACCATCTCCTCTATCCTATCTTCCATTAAATTGAAGGAACTCCTTGCTCAAACTCCTCCTCTTGAGTTCACAGTTCACCATTTTCAGCCTGGTGACTGAATGTTGATCAAGACTTGGAAGGAAACTAAGCTCCAACCAAACTGGGAAGGATCATACCAAGTGCTTTTGACTATTGAAATGACTGTCTGAATGGCAAAAAAGAGGTGGACACATCATACCCAAGCCAAAAAATCAATAATAGGGACTACGGTAAAAGAGAGACAAGATTGGTAGGAAGTCTCTCAAATATAACCTCTAAAGATAAATAAGAAAAAGTTAATTTAAAATTTAGTCTCCATGAATGTTCTTGGTGTTCTCCCTATAACCCTACCTATAGTGACTGCTTTATTGTCCTATCTATCTGTTTTATTAGATGCTTATGTTAAGGGCCTCTTAATTCTGAACACCCATGGGACTCTTTTCTCACTTGAGAACCACCAAAATGTCTAATTACTTGCAGACCTCTATTATTATTGTAACTTTATGAACCACAAATATACAGGCAACCAGGGGTGAGTCTTATCCCTTTCACACTAACTTGATAATCAATGTGACTAAAGCCTTATCACCTCAAACTATAAAATTTGATGCATATCAAATTTTGCCTTGTGGAAACCTAGCGAAGCAAAAACAATTATCTCAGGCAGACAAATATCTTTGTCCTGAGCCAAATATAGGTGAGGAGGATTTAGATTTTGAAATTTTTGAGGGATCTCCCTGAGCCCACAAAAGCCCCCGGTTGAGATAACTCATAGTGAACTACTCAAATTCAAGGTTGGACTACAACCCCTGGAGAAACAATGAAGCCCCTATAGTCCTTGAAACCCAAAATACACTTATCTAAGGAAATTCCACCAGCAGCTTGTAGAGATTTAGAATGTAATCCTATACTTCTGACTATTAATGATACTGCTACTTTAGTTCAAAAGCCTGAGGTGGCACCTCAAGTTTATGGATTGGGAGCTGATGTTCAAGATGAGACCCTCAAGGACAATTAACCCTTCTTTTAATCAAAACTGTAGCTGTAGGTATACTGAAACCAATCCTGAGTCCCAGTGATTACTACGACCTCCCTAGCAATGATACCAAAAAGGTAACTATAGTTGAAATTAAAGGTTTAAAACAGGCTACAGAACTCAAAACTGGTTATAAGGAAACAAATGCCCAGATGGAATGGATAAAATTTATGGTATCCACTCTAAATAAGAGTGATTGCTATGCATGAACCACAGGATGGTTGTAGTCTCAAGTGGTTCCATTCCATATCGGCTGGGATACAGGCCCCATTGGAATGACTTGTATGTTAGTCCTGTACCAAGACAAGGATGTATGGGGAAATGAGACATGCAAGAGCTTGTTCTGCTTCATCCTGCCTTGCAGAAGCCAGATTCAATGGTAATTCCTTTATTTTCTATGGGTAAGCTGAATCACTCCTCATGTTTCTCCAGATGGGGGGAAGGCTTTGCTACTCCCATAGGACAACTGCAAACTTGTACCCAAGTCCTGAATGTCTCAGAGGTACACGAGGGCAACTGCTCTCACTTTAGCATTCCTTGAGCTGATGTTTGGTGGTACTGTGGAGGAAGGAAACCTAAAGACTTGTTACCACCCAAATGGACTAGAACCTATACTCACCCTGGCATTTCACTCCAACCTAAAAATTTATCCTCAAAACAGAAGCAAAAGATCATTACAAGGATCATTTGATCCCAACATGTGTTATCATTGCTATAGGAGTCCTCAATGAATTTAGTGGTAGAAATCAAATAGCTGCAGGATTTGAGTCTATGCTCTTCTGGTGGTCAACTGTTAATAAGAATGAAGATTGCATTAATTGCCTTTACTATAACCAACAAAGGATTATTAATTATACTAGAGATGTTGTCAGAGAAATGTGGAACAACTAGATGCCACCAGCTGAATTGACTTGGGATAACTGCATGGTTTTAGATATAATGTTAGCTGAGAAAGGGGGTGTACTTTTATTAATAAATGTACTTTTATTTCAAATAACATAGTGCCTAATGGAACTATCACCAAGACACTACAAGGGATAGCTACTCTGGCCGATAAGTTGGCTAAAAATTCTGGGATTGATGATCCTTTTACAAATTGGTTAGAAGGCTGGTTTTAAAAAAAAATAGAAGGGAATGATACCCTCAATCTTAATCTCCCTTGTGATTGCAGCAGGATTATTAACAACTGTAGTTTTCTGCATAATTCCCTGTGTTAGAGGCTTAGTCCAAACTGTGACTGACTTGGTGTGTCTGCTCACCTGAGAGGTACCCGTTCTTGCAAGAACAAGATTAAAAGAACTACTTCAGTCCCCCAATTTCTGAGTTTCCATGTTGTGCTTTGATGATGAAACTGAGGAGGAACAATTCGTTTCCCACAATGTAGCACTATTTGTATTGAATCTGATTGGAGACATTTTACTTTTTTTCACATGAATATTTACATGTGTTCCCAGATCTGGGAAATATTTCCTACTATTATTGCTTTAAATAAACTTTCTTCTCTTTAATCTGTCTCTTCACCATCTTTAACAACTTCAAGTCAAATTGTTCTCTTTTGATGCTGTCCCATAAATTCTATAAGCTTTTTTCACTCCTTGCCTTTTTTTCTTTCTTCTTTGACTGTATATTTTCAAATAACCTTTCTTTGAGTTCAGAGATTCTTCTACATGATCAGTTTTACTGTTGATGTTCTCTATTGCATTTTTCTTTCATTCATTGTATTTTTGAGTTCCAGAATTTCTGTTTGATTTTTTAAATATATAATTTCTTTTTTTTGTTAAATTTTCTGTTTAGTTTTTTAGTGCTTTCTTGATTTTGTTGAATTATTTCTATATTTTTCTCAAAGTTTGTTGAATTTTCTTAAAGCAATTATTTTGAATTCTTTGCTTGTCACTTTGTATATCTCCACTTTTTTGGTGTTAGCTACTGGCAAAATTATTGTGTTTTGTCTCCTTGGTGTATTATGTTTAATTTTGCTTGTTTATTTGGTGTAGCAATTAACCTTTCTAGATTTTAAGGGCTAGTTTCTCTGTGGCAAGACCTTCCCCCATTCAGGGTTGAAGGGGCACTTTCTAGGTGGGGTGCAGGGGTTCTGGCACCACTGAGGGCACATCAGAGTAGTCTCTGTGCAATTCTGTCATCTGAGTTTGATGTTGGCAAAGACTGCAGAAATGCTGTGGCTATCTGCAGTGGTAGTGAGAGTTGTTTAGGTCTTTGGCAGAAATGACTGCTAAGGTTTTTTCAATCTACCTTTCTCCTATTGAGAAAATTGTGGTTGAGGGAATTCCTCTTGGCACAGGGTATGACTTGCAAACCCATTTATGGTGGCAGTGGAATTAGTATCTGTTGAGTGTAACCCAAGGAGTGGCCATGGAACTGAAACTGAAGCATGAGCACACTTGAAGGAACTATGGCTCTATCTGGGAATTAATGGCACTGTTGTCCAAAATGCAAGCACTCTCAGCATTGTATTGGTAAAAGTATGTGAGGTACGGATGCTTGTGGAGCAGCCAGGTAGCTAAGGGGTACGCTGGATTCTGCAGATTTGAGTGGTTGAGTGGTGACTGAAATATAGACATGAGTGAGAATTTGTCAGCATTTGAACTAACTCACTATGGCAATGGTTCCAATGTTTGAGACATAAGCAGGCCCATGAAAGTGGCAAATTCAGGGCAGCTGTGGGTGTGAGAGGTGGTGGCTCCTTTCCTGAAGCTGCTCAGTGCTGCCTCCTTCTTGGATAGGAAAGATGTGTAGCCCTGTCTCTTTCTCTGGGGTCCTCTGGCAGAAATGCATATTTGTAATCAAAGTGTCATCTGTGGATCAAACCACTGGGGACTAAAGTGGCTCCTGCCATGTGACTGCTACCAATAGCCAATAGCCTACACCTTTTTTTTTTTTTAATTCTTAGTCATCTTTGGGCATCTCAGGTATGCTAATCTTTTTTTTGTTTGCTCCCCTATGTTGCTGCAGATTCTTTAATGTGCTCTTGAGCCTTCATTGAGCTATCTTGATTTGTCAATAGCTGTCTATATATTTTTGTGGGTGGATGAAGGCTGGTGTCTCCTACTCTCCCATCTTGGTAACACACTTTGCAGAAACTTTTTTAAAAAGCATGACAAAGTCAATAAAGTATCAAAAAAATTTTAAGACACAACACAAGAAATGTCACAAAGCAATGTAAAAATAAATGCTAGTGCAAATAGTTATGGTGATTTAAACAATAAGTATAAGTAAATGCTCTAAATGGCTTTTGTTGGTTCATGTTCAGTCATTACAATAATGCAATGACAGGCAAAACAAAATCTAAATGACAAGAAAATATAGTTTTAATGAAGAAAAATCTTTAATTTTAGATGGATTTTTTAATGCCTGTCAATGGACTCAAACACACTTTATGACAATAATATTAAACTTTTCTCCTTACCTTCTGCTGAAGTTTTTTTTTTTCCTTTTCACACAAAAATGTCAGGGTCAGCAGAGCTGCTAGAAAGTAATAGAACAATGAGTACACTTAAAGATTGCTCTTAAATCATACAAAGTGTTTAAAGGTGTTTTTCTCTTTCTGGAAAGAGTGTCGTAAATGATGTAAATAAGTAAATTGACATATTCATGCTAGCATTAAAAAACTACACTGTGACTTATTGTGGTGAAGCACCATCAGAAAAAATATTTTTTCTTTTTCTTTTTTTTTTTTTTTATTTATTTTTTATTTTTTTATTTTTTTTGAGCTGGAGTCTCACTCTGTCGCCCAGACTGGAGTGTAGCGGCCGCTCCCGGCCACCGCAGCCTCGACCTGCTGGGCTCCGGCGATCCTTCCGCCTCAGCCTTCCAAGTAGCTGGAACTACAGGCGCGCGCTACCACACCCGGCTAATTTTTTTTTATTTATTGTAGAGATGAGGTCTCGCCTGCCCAGGCGGGTCTCGAACCCGCAGGCTCAGGCAATCCACTCACCTCAGCCTCCCAAAGGCGCGGGATTACAGGCTGAGCCACCGAGCCCGGCTTATTTTTTCTTTTTCTTTTTCTGAGTTGTAGTCTCACTCTGTTACTCAGGCTGGAGTGCGGTGGCGCACTCACGCCCACCACAGCCTTGACCTGCTGGGCTCAGGTGATACTTCTGCCTCAGTCTTTCAAGTAGTTGGAACTACAGGTGTGCACCACCACATCTGGCTAATTTTTGATTTATTGTAGAGACAAGGTCTCACCAAGTTGCCCAGGCTGGTCTCAAACCCATGGACTCAGGCAATCCTCTCGCCTTTGCTTGCCAAAGTACTGGGATTATGAGCATGAGCCACCATGTCTGGCTACTTTTTTCTTAAAACAATTGTGATCACTAAAATTATTTTTGAGGATTCACAATATTAAAAGGACAAAAGAAAACACATCGCTCTCTACATATACACACACACTTTATACATTATATAATATGCATTATATATGATACATACAATATTTATTAATATGCACTGCATATATAAAGTCATTTTCTTTTTTCTTACCTTTTATCTTATAGCATGGATTTATAATGCACATAAGCACTATAAATATACCCACATATACAACATCTTTAAGTTTTTTTTAGATCTAGTTCATTATCTATTCTTTATTTGCTTTTCCTAATGTTTGTTTATTGCACTTAATAATACAATTTCATTATACTTCCAGTTGTTCTTTGTAAGATCGCCAGCACTTTATTTATATTAATAAGCATTCATGCTCGCTGCCCTTTCCTTCTTCATTGATCTTCCTTTTCTCTGTCACACTTGCTTGATCTTGTCCATGGTTTGTGGCTCTGAAGTCTTTCTGATCTTCCTGATTGTTAGTTAGCCTCATCTTGCTTTTCTCACATTAACCTATGTTCAGGAAGTGCTCACTGTTGAGGCAAAATAGAATGCTTCGGTTATAAAATATCATGTTCATATTCATGAGTTCTGATAATTGCATATACTTGGGCAACTGCAACTCCAACTCCAGGAAAAACAGAGATAATTTTATGCCAAGAATTTCCTTTGAGCTCCTTTCTAGCCAGTTTACCACCTTTAAGGAGAAACCACTGTTCTTCTAATACCGCAGATTAGTTATGGCTGCCCTTAGCTTTCATATAAACTGAATAAAACAGTATGCACTCTTTTGAGTCTGCCTTCTTTCACCAGATAACAATAGTTTTTACATTTATCTTTGTTGTGGAAATTATCAGTAATTTATTCATATTAATTTCTGAGTAGTATTTCATTTTTTAAAAATATCTCACAGTTTATCCATTTACCTTCTGATGGACATTTGGGTTGCTTCTAGTTTTAGCCATTATGATGAAAGCTGCTATCAGTATTATTTTATAAGTTTTTGTGTAAACATGGTAATTTCTTTTGAGTAGATTTCTAGTAGGGTAAATTTGTATTTAACTTCATAAGCTCATAAGGTAAATTTGTATTTCATCTCATAAGAAAACTCATAAGAAGATAGTTCTCGGACTTGTACCACTGTAAGCTCACACCATTAAAGAATGAAAGATTCAACTGCTGTACAAACTTGTCAACATTTATGTTAACTTTTTTTTAATCTTAGCAATCCTGTTGGGTGTAAAATGATGTTTTATTGTAATTTCTGTAGATTAAAAATGTAAAGCACCTTTTTATGTACTTACTGGCCATCCTAATCCATATTTTCTTTGGTTAAATAAATGTTAAAGTCCTTTGCTCATTTTTAATGGGCTGCTTGTCTTTTTACTACTGATTTGTAATTTTTAAATATTTTTGTTGGTCTGAGCTCTTTTTCTGATATATGCTTTGCAGATATTTTTTCTTATTTGTAGATTGACTAATTTCTCAATGTTACTTTTGATGCTCAAAGTATTTTTATTTTAATGAATTAAAAAGTATCAATTTTTCTTTATAATTTAGAAAGAATACTTTTTGTGTTATGTTGTAATGGGAATGACACTGAAGGTTGCTGCCGAGGCATTAGAAGTGGAACATCTCTCCTAAATGACTCAAGTCAGTGGCCAGAGATAAGAAATTAGAGACGTCTCTTTTACCCAGCAGATTGGGTTACCAGCTTTCCTATCACTTCTTTTAAATAAGCTGTTCAATCATTTGCCTGTGAACTTAATGTGACTCACACCCTAGTCCCTTATACATACTGCTAGTTGCCTCTCTCTCTTTATCTTTCTCTGTCTGATTCTTTTTTCCTGCCTCACATAACCTAGGGATGGAGGACTGCTTCCTCAACTCATTTGCATCCTCCCTGCTCAGGATCTGCAATTTAAAAATCCTTCAACTCGTTTTCTATTGTGGTGCGATGTTGAATTTATGCCTCAATCTGAAGAACCAGGGACTACCTCAGGCCAAGTTTTACCCCAGACACGAGGGACCCACAAGGTGGAGCTCTCAGTGTGAAAGTAATACGCGGGCAGGCATAAACTGAACGTAGGTCAGACAAGAGGCACAAGGGTATCTGCTAGTATAAACAAGTTTCCTGTGTAAAAAGACCAGCTGGTCATGGATCAGGCAAGGAGGCATGAGGCCCTCCACCAGGGAAAAGAAGTATCCAGTGCAAGGCACACTGTAAAAACCCACAGCTAGTTCATCTTTCATTTTCTGTTAGGGTAGAGTTGCTAGCCCCTCTGGTGCCAAAACCACAGTTTAGTTGGGGCTTCACAAAATATTTAAGAAATCTTCCTCATCCAAGATTATGAGGATATTCTCCTATTATTTCTAGTAGATGCTGCTATTCTAGTTTTTACATTAGGTTTATGATCCATTCAAAATAATGTTTGCAAGTTAAGTAAAGGAGTTAAACTTCATTTTGTTTTTCATGGAACTATCCAATTATTCAAGGACCGCTAGTTAAAGTAAAACAAAACAAAATCTCCTTCTCCAAAGTAGCCAGGTGCAGTGGCTCACACCAGTAATCCTAGGACTTTGGCAGGCGCAGGTGAGAAATTGCCTAAACCCAGGGATTTGAGACCAGCCTGGGCAACTTGGTGAGACCTCATCTCTACAACAAATCAAAAATTAGTTGGGTATGGTGGCATGTGCCTGTATTTCCAGCTATTTGGAAGGCTGAGGCAGAAGGATCGCCTGAACCCAGCAGGTTGAGGCTGTGGTAGCTGTGAGTGTACCAGTCTGGGTGACAGAATGAGACTTCAATTAAAAAAAAAATTAATGTCATACATCAAAAAAGTTCAATTTACCATATATGTGTGTGGATTTTTCACACATTTTATGGATTCTCTTTTTTTTTTTTTTTTTTGAGTTGGAGTCTCACTCTGTCGCCCAGACTGGAGTGCAGTGGCCGCTCCCGGCCACTGCAGCCTTGACCTGCTGGGCTCCGGCGATCCTTCCGCCTCAGCCTTCCAAGTAGCCGGAACTACAGGCACGCGCTACCATGCCCGGCTGATTTTTTTTTGATTTATTGTAGAGATGAGGTCTCGCTTGCCCAGGTGGGTCTCGAACCCGCGGGCTCAGGCAATCCACTCACCTCAGCCTCCCAAAGGCACGGGATTACAGGCTGAGCCACCGAGCCCGGCTGGATTCTCTATTTTTAAAACAAATAGTATTTAAAAGTATATTTCTCGATAATTTATTGATAGTTAGGAAAATAAAATTTACTTTTGCTTACTGATCTTATATCCAGCAGCATAGCTAATTTTGTTTACTAATTCTAGTAGGTTTTATCCTTTTCTATTATTCCATTGGGTTTTCAATATATAGACACTTATCTGTTAATAACACTATTATTTTTAAATTTTTTATTTTAAAGATGTGGGGTACAATTCAGGGTTAGGTATACAAATGTTCATTTTGCAGGTACCGTTGTTGACGAGGTGTGCCCTCCCTTCCCCAAGCGGATTCCCACTACTGTCAATCCTGCTTCCCCACCCCTCTCCCGGCAGTTTCCCACTACTGCCAATCCCTTTCTTATCATATTACAATAATTGTTCAAGGTCTGCTTATAAGTGAGAACATGCGATACTCAGTTCTTTGTTTCTGTGAAAGATCACTCAGTATTATAGATTCTAAGTCCATCCAGGTTGCTGTGAAGTTCATGATTTTCTTCTTTATGGCTGCGTAATATTCCATTGTGTATATATACCACATTTTTTTATACAGTCCTTTTTTGATGGGCAGCACAGTTGGTTCCATGTTCTTGCTACTGTGAACAATGCTGCAATAAACATACGTGTGTGTGCAGGTATCTTTTTTATGGAGTGATTTGAGTTCTTCTGGGTATATTCCCAGTAGGGGGATTGCAGGGTCATATGGAAGGTTGACTTTTAGATCTTTTAGGAATCGCAACACTCTTTTTCACAGAGGATGTACTAGTTTACACTCCCACCAACAGTGTAGAAGTGTTTCCTTTTCGCCACAACCTTCCCAGCATCTGTTGTTTTTTGAGTTATTGATGATGACCATCCTGACTGGAGTTAGGTGTTATCTCAGTGTGGTTTGAATTTGCATTTCTTTTATGACTAGTGAGACTGAACATTTTTTCATGTATCTGTTGGCTGCTCACTTCTTTGGGGAAGTGTCTATTCATATCTTTTGCCCACTTTGTAATGGGGCTGTTTGTTTTTTTCTTTTCAGCATGTTTGAGTTCCTTGTAGATCCTAGATGTTAGGCCTTTGTCAGATATACAGTTGGCAAATATTTTTTTCCCAGTCTGTGGTCTGTCTCCCCACTCTCTTGATGATTTCTTTGGCTTTGCAGAAGCTTGTCAGTTTGATGTGGTCCCCCTTGTCTATGTTATCTCTTATGGCATGGACACTTGGGGTTTTGATCAGGAATTGCTTGCCAGTTCCAATTTCCGCAAGGGTGTCTCCTGCATTTTCTAAGCTTCTTATAGTTTGTGGTTTTACATTTAGGTCTTTGATCCATTTAGAGTTGATTTTTGTGTATGGTGATAGGCAGGGATCTTGTTTTAATCTTCTGCATGTGGTCAGCCAGTTTTCCCAGCACCATTTACTGAATAGGTTCTCCTTTCCCCAGTCGCTGGTGGTGAGGCTTTGTCAAAGATGAGTTGGTTTTGCTTCTGGAATCTCTATCCTGTTCCATTGGTCTATATGCCTGTTCTTGTACCAATACTTGACTGTTTTGATTATTGTGGCTTTACAACAGAGTTTAAAGTCTAGGAGTGTGTTATCTCCAGTTATTTTTGGTTGTTTGTTTGTTTTTTTTGTTTTTTTGCTGAGGATTGTTTTGACTATTTGTGGTCTTTTATGTTTCCATATGAATTCCTGTATGGTCATTGCCAGGTCTGAGAAGAATGCTGCTGGTAATTTAAGGGCATTGCATTAAATCTGTAGATTGCCTTGGGTAGGATGGACGTCTTAACAATGTTGATTCTTCCAATCCATGAGCATGGAATATTTCTTCCATTATTTTGTGTCATCTTTGATTTCTTTAAGTAGTGTTTTGTAGTTTTCATTATATAGATCTTTCATGACTCTGGAAGATGCCAAGGTATTTGATTTTTTTTCTGGCTATGGTGAATGGGATTGTGCATTTTATTTGAGTTTCTGTTTGTTTATTGTTGTTGTATAGAAATGCGACAGTCTTTTGCACGTTGATTTTATACCCTGAGACTTTGCCAAAGTCCTTTATCAGGGCAAGGAGATTTTTGACAGATTCTCTTGGGTTTTTGAGGTATAGAATCATGCCGTCTGCAAAGAGGGATAACTTGACTTTCTCTTTTCCTATTTGGATACCCCTGATCTTCTCTTGTCTGATTGCTCTAGCTAGGACTTCCAAAACTGTGTTGAAAAGGAGAGGCGAGAGTGGGCATCCTTGTCTTGTTCCAGTTTTCAGGGGCAATGGTTCCAATTTCTGTCTGTTTAGCAGTATGCTGGCTGTGGGTTTCTTGTAGATGGCTCTTACTATTTTGAGGTATGTTCCATCTTTGCCTAGATGTTCAAGGGTTTTTATCAAGAAGGGGTGCAGGATTTTGTCAAAAGCTTTTTCCATGTCTAATGATATAATCATGTGGTTTTTGTTTTTACATCTGTTGATGTATTTAATACGTTTATTGTCTTGCAAATGTTGAACCAGCCCTGCATCCTGGGGATGGAGCCTAATTGGTCATGGTGAGTGATTTTTGAGATGAATGACACTATTTTTACTTCTAACTTTTTAATAATTACATCATTTATTTCTTTCACTTGTCTTATTGCAAAGACT
>CAUYQG010053232.1:0-43901 GCA_963574415.1 Tarsius wallacei
TGTGTGTGTGTGTGTATGTTGGAGTCTCACTCTGTCACCCAGACTGGAGTGCAGTGGCCGCTCCCGGCCACCGCAGCCTCGACCTGCTGGGCTCCGGCGATCCTTCCGCCTCAGCCTTCCAAGTGGCTGGAACTACAGGCGTGTGCTACCACACCCGGCTAATTGTTTGATTTATAGTAGAGATGAGGTCTCACCAAGTTGCCCGGGTGGGTCTCGAACCCGCGGGCTCAGGCAATCCACTCGCCTCGGCCTCCCAAAGCATGGGATTACAGGCTGAGCCACCGAGCCCGGCTTGGATCTTTCCTTGTAAATTAGCCTTTGGTCACATCCAGGAACTCTAGCCTGAGAGTCCTGCCTCGCGGACTGAACCTGGGTGTTTTAGCACATTCTTCTTGGCCACTAGAGAGATGGCTCCTCTACACCCATTCTCTTTGTGACAGACTCAGCTGGTAGCAGGAAGGCTGCATAGACGGGAGATGGCATCACGTTGCATATCATGTCTGTGGACACCCAGGCAGCGACCTGATGGGGTACTCCACTTAGTAGTGCTTGTGTCATCCTGGGGAAAGCACCGAATTCTCTGCACCTCTCCAAGTCTTGTGCTCACTAACAACCACCTCATAGAGTTTTGTGGGGATTGTGCACTTGGGACACTTCCAGTAAGTGTTAATTCTTACGTTCTTACCTAGGTAGAAACCTCAGAAAACCTCGAACTGTACAAGTTAGACAAAATAGAGCTGGCAGATGCAGTAGAAGCTAGGAATGGCAGAAATGATGCCATGAAAAGAATCCTTTTAGTGTTAGGAAGCACATTCGTACCATCCATTTCATTTTTTCCCTCACAATGACCCTGAGGATGCATGGAGACCCCAGACTTCTCAGTAGGAAACTGGGGCATCTCTTTGGGGGTACGGCTGCCCCGTGAGTTATCTAGGAGGAAAGAAATGCCCACTAAAGAGCCAGTCTGGTATTCTGAAGGGAATGGCTAGTGAGAGATCATCCTGAGTGTGGAAAATGGGAGCCATTCAGCCTTGGAGAAAAGAAGAGTATTATGTTTCATTCCCAAGTCCAGAGAAAAGAAAACCTTTCTTTTCTTCCCTCTTTGTTGTTTTTGGCAAGACTCTGTAAGACTGCAACTCACACATAAGACACACTGGGCCAAGTTTTCAAAGAGCCTCTGTACTTTGCATGTGTTAGAGTTTTCATGCCCAGCTACAGCTCTGAGTGGTGGTAGAGTTTGTGGGACGGAGGGGAGGGTGGGCACAGATGGGCTTTTCACGTTTGCTGCCCCATTTTGAATGTGGAAATATGCCATCTTTTGTGAGATTTGGTCATCTTAAAAGTGGAGTTCTTTAAGGGGGCTTACACCTTGAGCTGTACAGTCTCTAAATGAGCAGTTCTGAAAATGATAGAGATCTGTGCCCGCCTGCCTGGATAATGGCAAGAAGATGGTTTGTTTTCGAAATAGAACTCAGCCAAGAGAGACCTCCAAACTATCCTATAGCTTGTGTAGGCCAGAATGACTTTCAGGTGCTTGTGGATCATGGCATACCTTTTCCT
The DNA here is from genome assembly GCA_963574415.1 of Tarsius wallacei. Taxonomy (NCBI): domain Eukaryota; kingdom Metazoa; phylum Chordata; class Mammalia; order Primates; family Tarsiidae; genus Tarsius; species Tarsius wallacei. The sequence goes on from CAUYQG010053232.1 coordinate 1,561, forward strand.
TAAGCAACTTTTGAAATAGACCTTCATTGGAGAGCTGTTAAATGTCTTAGAATTATGCCTGAATAACAGAAAGCCTTGAGAGTTTGGTTTGTTCTGGGAGTGATGTGGAATCCTTTTTCCGATGTGATCACTGGTGACTTTACCCTCCCTTGTTTGGGCTCTCTGCCATCTGTATCAGTTAGAATAGGGTCGGTTATGCTGTGGTAGGAAGGATCCACCAGCATCTCAGTGGCTGAAAACAAGGCTATTTCCTGCTCTCCTTACATGGCCCTTGTGGGTTGGAAGGGGGTCTACCTCTTATAGACACTTAGGGTCCCAGGGTTATGGCATCTCCCCTCTCTATCTGCTTCCACATTCACCATAGCAGGGGAAGGGGAACAAGGTGAATCTGGATCTGACTCTTAAAGCTTCTGTCCAGCAGTGACACCTATAGCTTCTTCTGATATTTCATTGACCAAAGAAAGTCACATGGCTACACCTAACTTCAGAGTAGTTGGGGGCATTCAATCTTGTGTTGAGCCTAGAAGAAAGAAAAGAGAAATATTAGTGAACTGTCTCATGACTACCCCATCCATTAAACATACCTACACAGGAGAGGGATTTCTTCGTTTATGGTAATTCGTGCTGCCAATGTGGATTTCTCTGCTCCAGACATTTCTACATTGGTGGAAAAGTGTTGTCATGTAGCTTCACAGTAGTCCCCATGAATTGAAACTCCTGCATCCTTGGAATCTTATGATACAGCAGCCTCAAGGACTATTGACACTTTGCAATGATTTTAGTGACAAAGACAGGAATGAAAATAATAATGAAGAATAAAAACTCCCCCATGAACAGAAATATGTCCCTGAAGCAGTTGCTTTAATTTCATTTCTCTTTCTTTTTTTAAAATTGTGCTTTTGCGTCTTCATCAAAGAACAACATTGGTGTGATTCAGAGTAATTAACATTGGATGGATAGGAATTAAGACTCAGAAGATTGGTAGAGTAGACTTCTTAAGTCCCTAATATAGAAGTTAAAGTTTTTATGCACATTTTTGGATTTGAGTACAATCACTACCACCACCACCATCGCCATTGCCATAATCACGACTGCCACCATCCTCATCATCACCATCACTATGACCATCGTCACTGTCACTCCCTCCTCCGTCACCATCGTCAGCACAACGACCACCATTACTACCACCCCCATCATAGCCATCACCATCACCGCCACCACCACCACCAGCACCACCACCATCACCACCAGCAACAATACCATCATCACCACCACCCCCCTCACCTCCACCATTATTACCATCACCATACCACCACCACCACCACCACCACCACCAGCACCACCAGCACCACCACCCTCACCACTACCAACATTACCATCACCATCACTACCTATCACCACCATCACCCCCTCCTTCATCACAACCACCACCAGCACCACCGCCACCATCACCATCATCACCACTACCACCATCATCACCACCACCACTCTCACCACCACCATTATTACCATCACCATCACTGCCTATCATCACCGCCACCATCATCATTACCACCAGCACCAATACCTTCACCACCACGATCATCACCACCAGCATCACCATCACCACTAGTGCCTTCCCTGCTGTCCCCATCACCACCATCATGACTACCACGATCTATCACAGACTTGTGTGACCCATTATAATTTTTTTTCCAGACTAGCATTGGGACTGTCAAATTAGGTAAGCTTGTTAACAATTAAGTTTGTTTTTCTCTGCACTTTGCATAATCCAGGAATTAAAAAGGTCTATGGGAGAAAACTGGCAATTTACAACTGTCCTAAGGACTGAGTTTGGACTTGCCTTTCTGCCTCTTTTGACTTGCCCTTTTTTGTGATAATAATTCTTCTCTCTACCTTTAAACTTGAAAGAGAACCCAAATCTCAAAAATGACACCACCCATAACCTGCAGTCCCAGAAAAAGACTGTATGTTACTGCAGCACTTCTAACTCTTTTCCTATCTATACCACATAGGAGTACCCCTTTGAAGTGCAAAGATGTGGCCAGGATTTCCAAAGACAGGGCTATTTTTCTTCCTGCCAAATTCTGCTCAGCAATAAGCATGGAGAAACTAGAAGAACCAGTCCAAAACGCGGTGACACATTTACCAAATCAGCATGATTTGGCAGAATCTCTTTTTTTATTTTTTAAAGTTGGAGTCTCACTCTGTTTCCCAGACTGGAATGCAGTGGCATGCTCCCAGCCACCGCAGCCTCGACCCGCTGGGCTCCAGAGATCCTTTCGCCTCAGCTTCCAAGTAGCCGGAACTACAGGTGTGCGCTACCACGCCTGGCTAATTTTTTGATTTATTGCAGAGATGAGGTCTCGCCAAATTGCCCAGGCGGGTCTCGAACCCGCGGGCTCAGGCAATCCACTCGCCTCAGCCTCCCAAAGCGCGGGATTACAGGCTGAGCCACCGAGTCCGGCGGCAGAATCATCTTAACAGGCAGATCTCCCTTCACCAACTCATCTGTCTGTTCCGATTTGGGTGTGATGTTCCAGGCCTCTGAGAATAGCGTTGCAAGTGGGCTATAAAGGTGATTCCCATTGCCCACTGAGCTGTAGGGGTTAAGGCTGTGTTGCATCCTCTGGCTTAGGTGAGGAGGCGTCCTGGACCTCTGCCCATGGCCAGTGCAGTTTGAGCCACCCTTTGCGAGGCTCTCAGACACTTGTGTCTTTAAACACCCATGTGGGCGGTGGTCACAGTGGGGAACGGAGAGCCTGCCTAGGGCGAACGCCCTGGAGCTTTACCTCCCCTTTCAAATATTAATAAAACAAGGATGTTATTAGGTTACAAATCTTGGCTCCAGTTGAATATTTGCCAGGCATCCCATGCTTCCATCTCACATAATACATTTTATTTTTCTTTTGGGGATTTGTTTTCCGAATCAGTTTACTTCTCCATGGTCCAATAATCACCAAATGGAATTCACTCCATCTTTCATCCTTCATCATTAGGGGAAAAGTACAGTATCACTTTCTGGCAAAGAATAAATATCTCAAAATGAAAGATAATATTTAGTGACCAAAAAGGAAAGAAAAGAAAAGAAAAGCCTCAAGAGTGCTACTTTTCTGATGAATCAGAGCTGGAAATGATTAAGGGCTCAATGCATTAAAACAGTGAGCACCCATGTCCATTTCTCCATTTTATAAGAAAATCAAACATCGTCTTTTAAATGAGTGGGGGCTGCTTAACCAAACCCTTTAAGAGAGCCATAGTAAGTGCATTGGCACGGTTTGAGGAAATGCATAGAGGAAATTAAAAATATTTATTTTGTTGAGCTAACAGCAGTCCCTGCTGGAGATTAAAGTAGCAATTGAGTCCATAACTGGAAGACAGATACTGTTCGGCAGTATAGTTTCTATTTACTTAGTTCCTAACTGTCAACTTGAACTTGAATAGAAGTTTGGAACCATAACTTACTAAATGCTGTGAGAGTGTTTCTTGCCTATACAATGCCTCAGATTGTATTTTCAGATAAAAATGCCCTTAAGTTTGATTATTTGACTTGGTGGAGATTATTTTTATACATTCAGAATTTGAAATTCCTGTGAATCTTTAGGTTGGTTAAAAATGTGGTATGTTGTAGGGCATTATGATTTTAAGATCACATATTTTGGTAATACTAGCTTGGAAAGTTTCTTGCGCCATTTTGCAATGCATTTCATACGAAAACACTTTTAAGGGCAGTATTTAGAAGTCAGGGCTAGCCAGCCCTTTCATTTTAGGCTGCTGCGTCTTAGCTACTTGAGTCAGAGCTTACTATTTTAGCTTGGCTGTGTTCAGTTTAATCATCTAAAGTATCTTCTTTGTGGATGTACAATTGTAGTACCTGTTTAATTTTTATTTGGGATCTATTTGTTTTCATTGTTGTCTCACTCCGTCACCCAGGCTGGAGTACAATGACACGATCATGCCTCACCGCAGTCTTGACCTACTGAGTCAGGAGATCCTTCCACCTCAGCCTCCCGAGTAGCTGGGACTATAGGCGCTTGCCACCATGCCTGCCTAATGTCTTGATTTTTTAGAGACAAGGTCTCAGTATGTTGCTTAGGTTGATCTTGAACTCCTGGGCTCCAGCAATCCTTTCACCTCAGTCTCCAAAAATGCTGGGATTACAGACGCGAGTCACCACACCCACCCTCCTGTGGATTTATGAAGGAAGGAATATTTGGAATGCAACCAACCTATTACACTGAGACACACATGTTTTGCTCAAGAGGAAGATAGTAACTACAGCATTTTTTGTTGTTGTTGCTGTAATGAGTGCTCACTAAATGTTATGTTCCAGGCAATTAGCTAAATAATTTATTATTATTATTATTGACTGTGTCTTGCTCTGTTGCCCAGGCTGGAGTGCAATGTCACGATCATAGCTCTCTGCAGCCTCAAACTCCTGGGATCAAGCGATCCTCCTGCCTCAGCCTCCCAAGTAGTTGGGACTACAGGAGCATGATACCAGACCTGGCTAATTTTTAATTTTTATTGTAAAGATGGGATCTGGCTATGTTTCTCAGGTGGTCTCTACCTACTGGGCTCAAGTGATCCTTCTCCTTGTTCTCCCAAAGTATACTGAGATTACTGCCAGAAGTCACCACACTCAGCCTCTTATGCCTATTATTTTGTGTGGAGACAGTAGCCCTATTTTGTAGTAACTGTCATTACCATCATTTTGTAGGTGAGGAAACTGACAGCTCAGCAAAGATACCCAATGTGCCAGTGGGCCTCTACCGGGGCAGTGGGAGAACCAGGGTGCTCCTGAGGTGCCAGGCTGGATCTTGCCTCCAACTGTGTGTGTGTGTGTGTGGGGGGGCTCTCTTACAACGGTCAACAGGCTGGGCATCTGATTGTGGTCTTAAAGCTCCTGGGATGAAAGGTGACAAGTGCAAATGCAAGGCTGTGTTCCCATTCTCTTCTGCTTGGGAGAAATGTGCCTGTGAAACAGTTATGCATTTTCAAGCAGGCTTCCCATGGAAAAGCTAACGTGGGCACACACTCAATTCAATTCCCAGAGCGCTTTCTCTCGGAGGTTCTTCTGCAAGATTACAAAGACTGGGAACCTAGCCCGTTATTAGTAGTATTTTTAAAAAGTTATTCTGGCTTCTTTCAGGGCCATATCAGTTTCAAAGGTTGCTGTCGGTTGGGAGCAGCTGAAGTTGAAATGGTCTGAATGTTACATGTAGCCTCAGAGCGGAAACTTTTCTTCGAAGTTGAAAAGCTGGTGGAATATTCATAGAAATGTAATATGAGCACAGGATACCAAGTCAGTGTCAAAACTTCGTTCCAAGCCATAACTGTTGTTTGTACAACTGACTCCTCAGGGACCGGCTGGGGATAAGGTAAGAGGGTGAGTGGGTTGGGTTTCTGTGTGCCTTGAGAGGGGTCTTCAGGTTGACGCTCCCCTGCCCCATTGGGGGGGGATCATCTGTCCACAGTACTTAGGTTTTTGGGCAGGGGGTGGTGCATGGTTATAGGTCCAGCCCTTCCCGCTCTGGGCTGGGCATCTCTTACTCAGATGTGGATCTGATTTCTTCATCTTGCCACCTGTGTTGTGCCCGAGACATAAAAGCTACAGCTTCCTCAACAGACAAATGTAGTTTTTTTACAAAAAAATCATTGTGCAGTGTCATGCTGGGGCAGAAGTGACACCATTCAATTTTTCTTTGAAACTCTCATGATCAAGATATTGATTTTTAAAAAAATCATGGTGGCGGGGACTCTGATGGGCATCACCTTAAGATCCTGGAATTAGACCTTAAATCTAACCAAAGGGATCAAAAACTGATGACCTAAATTTCCTTTCAAGAATTAACAAATCTCTCTCATTTTTCCCCCCCTAGGAACTCTACTCATCTGTAGTTAATCTAAGAATTAACATTTAGAAAATTACTGCCTCAGTGCCTTAAATGAGGTAGGTGCCTGGTGGCTCAGTTGATTAGAACCCTGTGCTAATGAGGCCACGGGTTCAGTCCTCAAGGGGGCCCGGTTCATTTTGCTGTGGTCCCCCTCTGAACCCCAGCCAGGTCTCTAAATGGACACTGGTCACAAGTGGTCTTCTGGGGAAGAGTCAACACAAGTTTTTCCACTATTTATGAGTAGAACAACTTAAAGCAGATGCGTCGAGTTAATTTGGAATATGGCAGTGATCCCAAAGGGTTAGCAAAATGGTACCCTAGAGGTTGCAAGACTTCTTGCAGACTGTACCAAGTGCCCCACTTCCTGGGGGTGGCTTCCTTGGGGGGAAGACTGATGTGTGTGGGAGGTTCCAATCCTGCCAGTGGGAGAGGGATGCTATCTTATAACAGTGGGAGGCTGAATGCTTATTCAAGATGCAGGCACAGAGGGCTGCTTCAGCGGAATTTTGTTGACTTGTCACTAGTCCCTGATCTAAAAGATGGGTCATTTGGGGCCTTCTGGTCAATGTCTGTAGTTGTGCTACCCGAGGGACCATTCCTCCCATCACCAGGCTGCTCCAACCGTTTGTTTCCAGCTGCAGGAGACTTATAGTAGCTGGGAGTACTGGGAGCAAGGGTGACTTTCGCCCTCATACGTTCTCTCCATTTTCCACTTCCGACCTTCTCTCAGAAACCACTCTTCCAGGCCAGTTCCAGGACCAGATCTCACCAGAGGATGGCCGGATGCAGTGATATCCTCTGAGGCTATTCTTGGATTTAGGGAAGAATAACGCCTAATGAGCTCAACTGTGCCTGGTGGTGTTCATGGTCAAAACCAACAACTCCCACTGGCTTTTTCCCAGCTACCATGAGACCTTCTTCAAGGCAGAGCTCAGGTATTTTTTGTTTTATTTTAATTTTTAACAATTTTAACCACTGTACCCTTTTCACCTAGCAGGGCGCTTTGTCGATAATAGGAGCTCAATAAATATTTGTTGAATGAATAAGTGAATGAACAAAATAATCAAATGTAGAACTGGTCTCATTTTGACAAGCACAAGTTTTGAATGTTATCATTTTCTTGTATATGCAGTTATTGAAAATAACTTAGAAAATAGAGATGGACAGACATCCAGAAAATAAAAACCACACATAATGCCACCCCTTGGAGATAATCTTTCTTGCCATTTTGGGGTGCGTTATATCTATATCTACATGTGTACCAGTTATATATACGGGATTCTGACAGTATGAATGATTGTATAATCTTCTTATTTATTGTATCCAAAATCTTTGCGTGATGTTATATATTCTTCCACATTATCATTTTAAATTTTTTCAGAGCATTTTATTGCATGACTGTACTTCAACTTAATCAGTTGCATATTAAAATATCCTTGTAGCTAAACTGTTCTACATAGCTTTATTTATTTCCTCGGGTTAAACTTCTGTAAGAGGAATTGCATGGTTCCATGGTTTTCTAATTCAATATGTGTTGGCAAGGTATCGATCAGCAAGGTGCCACCAATTTGCACTGCCAGCTGCAAAAATCCAGGGTACGCCATCTCCTCTTTTGCTAGGCTGTGAGTATTATCATTCTTTTAAATATTTGCTAATTTCATAGGCAAAAAAACAAAAAACAAATCAATGCCATTATATTTTGCATTTATTTTACTAATGGTGAAGCTGATTATTTTTTTAAATCTGGCCATTTCAACGTCTTTGCAGATTACTAGTTAATAAGACCTATATATTTTGGGGGCCATATATTTTCCCCTATCTGTTTCATAGGGCTGTTGTGAAAATGTGTTGAAGTAATCTATCTGAATATGTTTCAAACCTACCAAGAAATACACAAATGTGTCAAGCAACTGTGTGACCTGGTAGGGGGAGGGTCGGGCGGAGTGGTCACTACAGATACATGGGCCGAGTAAGAGGTACTGAGCGAGGACTTTGGTGAGTTTTGCTGCAGGACGACTAGGGAAAGACATCTCTGGAGAAGGGGAAACAGGCCCTTGGTCAAGAGATTGTAACTTTGGGAAGGTCACTGGAAATGGACAAGGTCAGTACAGGGGCTGGGAGCTGGAAATGAGAGCCAGTTCGAAGGAGGAGGAGCATGATGGGTCAGGGGACTGCAGGAAACCGATGAGACTGCATGCAGGTGGGCACTCAGGTGTTCCGAACCCACCAACTAAGAAGAGGAAAAAATAGCGGTGCCACTTCTCTGAAGACTTCCCAGAATTCCTGGGTGACCAAAGAGCAGGTGTGTTCAAGGACAGACAGGGAAACAGAGCACCACTGAAGACAGGTGTGGTCCCAAGGACAGAGCACACCTGTGTTTTCCAGGGGTAATCACACCTGGGAAAAGCGTACAAAACAGATAGGTGGTTAAGTTAACAAAGGAACAAAGGTAACATACTGTGCTTACAGCCCCCGCCATGTGCATGATCACACTTATGTAAAATGATATGTAAGGTATATGTAGTATAGATAATGCATGTGTTACATAATACATTTGTATTTTTTTATTCTCTCTCTGTCTATTATATGTGGATATAGGCCTGACTTTGGGAATCTCAAAAAAGTGGTAATGAGGAAGGATAGGAAGAAATAATCACATTTGCTTCTTCTCATCTTTTACAGTATTGTTTCTTTTTTTTTTTTTTGAGCTGGGAGTCTCACTCCATCGCCCAGGTTGGAGTGCATTGGAACGCTCACGGCCACCCCAGCGTCAACCTGCTGGGCTCCGGCGATCCTTCCGCCTCAGTCTTCCAAGTAGTCGGAACTACAGGCACGTGCTACCACACCCGGCTAATTTTTGATTTATCGTAGAGACGTGGTCTTGCCAAGTTGCCCGGGCTGGTCTCGAACCCATGGGCTCAGGCAGTCCTCTTGCCTTGGCATCCCGAAGTCCTGGGATGACAGGCTGAGCCACCGAACCTGCCCAGCCTGTTTCATTTGTTACAACAAGTATGTTTTACTTCTCTGTTTGAAAATAAAGAAGACAATTGAAAGTATGAGAAACACGCAGTATGTGCTGTGTGTGGCTTGTCCTCCACTCTGCACACAGGGTGGGGAGTTAGGAGGTAGCGTTCTGGGCTGTCACTGGAACCAGTGCTAACTCTGGCCGGAGAGTCCCAGGGAGCATCTGAGAGTGACACCAGGGCCCCTCGGGGCTGCAGTGCATCTCACACTTAGATGACCAGGAGAAGCTGCATCTTCTTGGCAGGCAGAACCCTGACCAACAAGTATGAAATTTCATGGGCTGGGAGCAGACAACGGGCCTTCCTTCCAGATCAGGTGTGGGTGGCTGCCTCTCAGGAGGCAGGGATTCGTTGCAGGGGAAAGAACTTGGACTTGAATGGAGGAGGAAAAATCTTTCTTCTGCTCCAGTTTTCAAAAGCTGCCACTGCGGCGAGGAAGCAAAGCACCTACCTGGGGTTTTGTGTTATTTTACGTTAGGTGAGATGCTTTCAGATAGAACACCGTTTCCCGGGTCCTTCATGGGCCGGGCACCGTGCTGAGACCCGGGGATCAAGAGGGGGAAGCAAGGCTGAGGTGACCTTTGCCCTTCTGGGCGTTAGTTGAGCCTGGGAGGTGGATGGTAGAGGAGGGCCTGGGCTGACAGAGTGGCTTCGCCCATGGTAGTGATGGCTCTGGAGGAAACTTGCAGGGCAAGCCGAGCCCATCAGAGCTGGGCCTGTTTGGAATCCGGAGGTAATGGCGGGTCTTTCTGAACCGAGGACATTTCAGGTGAGTCAGGAATGAAGAGGAGGACCAGCAGGTGGATAGTGGGTGGCAGGAGGCCCAGGAGGCGGGCTGGAGCTTGGCTGTGTGTCTGCAGGGATTTGAGCTGGGTTGCTGGGGTGTGAGAGGTGCATCCAGCTTCTGACAAACTTCACGTTCAGGGGTTTGACTTCTTCTGAAGTGCAAAGGCAGGTGGTGTGCTTAGAAATCCAGCATGCCAACTTTATTTTCCAATCTAAAAAAAAAAGGAAAAGGAAGAAAGAAAGAAATCTAGCACGCCAATGGAGTGTCTCTGCCTTAGCTCAGCCCGAGATGTTATCACCTCCGTCGTCTCCACCCTGGCCCAAGCCGCTGCCATTGCTTGCTCAGACTACTGCAGTTATAACTTGAGTAAGATTGCGTCAAAAGATTTGCTGAATGAGGCCAGGCACGGTGGCTCACAGAATCCCAGCATTCTCTGAGACAGGAGGATAGCTTGAGCCCAGGAGTTCGAGAACAGCCATCTCTGTGATAATAATTAAAAAAACAAAAACGAAATTTAAAAAGTTTGCTGAAGGAGTGCGAAAACAAATGTGGTAGGTGGATGCTCCATGCTCAGAAACATCTCATTTTATTTTATTTTATTTGAAATGAGATCTTGCTGTGTCGCCTAGGCTGGTCTCAAATGCCTGGGCTCAAGCGATCCTCCCACCTCGGCCTCCCAAAATGCTGGGATTTGATTACAGGAGTGAGCCACTGCACCCGGCCACATTTTATTTTTAAACTTTGGTTTTGACCTCTATTACACAAAAAAAGCCACTCCAATTTAGCTTTATTTTTGCTAAAAGACCGGGCTGCAGCGAGGACAGAATCTGGTGTCCAGCCACATGCCTGTAGATAGAGGAAGGGTCCCAAGCCACAGTCCTGCCGCCCGGATGCCTGAAAGGCTCTCACAGGCGGGCTGCTCCCTCCATCATCATCACATGGTAGGCCCAGCAGGTATTGATATTGTCTCCACTCTGAAAGTAGGAAATGGAACCTTACAGCATGGCAAAAAGACTCGACAAGGTCCTCCAAGCAAGTTCCTCTGCTCTGGTGAGCTTTCAGTGAGCCCGAGGTAAATGTGGCCATCGTGGCCACATTCAAAATTGCTTGGGCTCCATCCAGTGGCCTCAGAGGCCCTTACTCTAGGAGTTTGTGGTCAGCAGGAAGGAGCTTATGAAAGGCCATGACTCATCACTCCATGACCACTTCTGGGCAGCAGGGCCCTTGGCTGGTTTCTGCTCACCTGGTACACAGGAGACTCAGCCTCCCTAATCTCACTTTGTGAGCAGTGAGTATCTAGACTATATCTGGATTTCAGAGTCCTGAGATCAGTGTAAGTTCTGGCCTTCTCCCTTATCCCAGCACTTAGACACTTGTGGTTGTGATGATTTTGGATGTGCTACCTGTCCACCGAAGGGCACCTGGGTCCTCTGTCATCGTGGAGTCCTGGCCTGTTCTCCTCCTTGGACTTTTTTCCAAGGGCGTCTCCTGTGATCACTGGAATCACCCCTTGTTGTCTAAGGCTCATTTAGGCATGTTAGCATTTGGGAAACACGTGTGGCATTCAGACTAGCTAGTGTAGACCTCCAAGCCCCTTAGCTCTGCATTCTCTGGCAGGATCCCATCAGGAACCGTTTTTAGCAAAACTTAACCCTTAGCATTCAGAATACAGTAGCCCTTATCTGAGCTTGAACTGAAGGAACCCACAATCTGTTCTAGCCCTTGAGAAAAATGGCATTTTGTCACAACACGTGAACTTGGCATTTGAGATCAGCAGTCACCTGGGAGTTAGTGTGAGATAGAGTCAAACATGGGCTTTGGGAACGGGTAGGTCTGGGTCCCAGAAGGTGCTTTGCACTTACCGTCATGGGACTTCGAAATAGACAATTTGCACAATCTCTCTACAGCCTATTTTATCATCTTTAAAATGGGGGTAAGCTGGGCTCGGTGGCTCAGCCTGTAATCCTGCGCTTTGGGAGGCTGAGATGAGTGAATTGCCTGAGCCCGCAGGTTCGAGACCCGCCTGGGCAACTTGGCGAGACCTCATCTCTACAATAAAATAAAAAAATCAGCCAGGCATGGTAGCACGTGTCTGTAATTCCGGCTACTCGGAAGGCTGAGGCGGAAGGATCGCCGGAGCCCAGCAGGTCGAGGCTGCGGTGGCCGGGAGCGGCCACTGCACCGCAGTCTGGGCGACAGAGTGAGACTCTGACTCAAAAAATAAAATAAAATAAAATAAAAATGAAAAAAATAAAATGGGGGTAATACCATCTACTTCATAAGGTATTGATGAGGATTAAAAGAAAGGAATTTCCAAGAGACACGCAAGAAGTGCTAGTTTCTAACGCCTTTACTCTGAATAATTTAACAAATTCCTTAAAAAATGGAACATCCTTCAGAATAGACTCCTACGCATCTGCTGTCCGTCAGACATCCACAGGGGTGTGGATTCCTTTGTTTGGTGTGTGGCCAGTTGACTCTGCACTTTGAAAGGGGAAAAAGGAAACCTCTTATACCTCTGGCCACGAGCCTCTTTAAAGTCTGCGTTGGACACCAATCTCAAAGAATATTCTTATTAACATACTTTCTTATAAATGAAGCTCTACTCATCAAATATTTATATGGAGTATCCGGCAAAGTCATAGTCGTGCTTGGCAAGCCTGGGGACGTTTCCCATGTGCGCTGTGGGATGGCATAGGCAGGGAGACCCTTTAATTTTGTGACATGGTTTGGGGGGGCTCCAACATGAGCCACTCTTGGCATGATTTCTCCCAGCTCTGGGCCTGTTCTGGGGCCTGTCAGGACTCCCACATAGCCGGTCCTTGCAGGCAACTCCCTTTGAAGTCCACGGGAGCTCTTTGAATAGAAAACATACACAACGGGATATTGATGCAAATAAGAATCAAGCCTGATGTGTGCGAGGAATAAAGGTGCTTCTCACCCCAAATATTAGCTCTTTAGCCCAGAAACTTTGGTTTGATCATCAAATAAAAGAGTCCTCCTCTCCCCTCCAAAAAGCCACAATCCACCACCAAAGCTCCACCATCCACTTGCTCAGGAGATGATAAACCTGCTAATTACTGGAGAGTTTTAATTAAGCAACAGATATGGACAGAGAAGGGCTCTGTTTTTACTTTAAACATATCGATTGAATAAACATTCTCAATTCCAGGGCAACTTGCTAAATGGAAAAAAAAATAAACATTACTCTCTTGAAATATCACTCATCGAGTGTGATAAGTTAGAAAAATATCTCTATTAGAGATAGTTAGAGATATTTTTTTTGGTTGGAAATGCAATCGCCGATGGAGTGAAAAGCTGCAATTTGTAGACAGGTTAAGTAAATTAAATCACTCACTGTCTTTTTCTTTTTTTCAATGGTTTTAAGAGTTAAAGGTAATTTGCAAAGAAAATGCTCAGTTTGAATTGGTTTGTAATATCTATTAATGATCTTAAAAAAAATCCACTTATTCACAATTCTGTCCCTGAGGGAATTCCAGTGTGCGATCAGAAAAAAATTCTGAAGTCTGAAATGTCATTAGCTAGTGATTTCTTTGAAGTAAAAAGCCCTGAAAAAAATAAATTATATAAGGTATACAAGTGCACAGGACAATCACTTTGATGAATAATATCTGTGTTTTTCATAATGTTTCATACCTAAAAATGCAACAATTGAAATCCAAGCTGCTAAATTGTAGAGCTGTCTTTTGAATTACCTCAGTGTAGGCATACCTTCTGTTTATTTCACACATATATTGAGTTCTTCCATATATTTATAGATTGTTGATGTAAAAACAGTAGTGTCAGGAACAATTTTGATTATATTCATTGTGTTTACCTTTTGGAAACACAAGGTGTTGCCTCAATGCAGGCCTACAGGTGTTGCCATCCGGGATTAAAACAATAGCCTGTTTCAATACTGCATTCTGGATCCCAGAGCCAGGTGCCTGAGTGAGGTACAAATACTACGCAGCCCGGGAGGATTGTTCAATATTAGATAACAGAGCCGTGAAACCCTGCACTGAAGGGGACATTTTCTTCCTGACCCCAGCGGGTGATCAGTTTTTGCCTGGAAGCAGGAGAGTCTTTGTAATACAATGCTAGTCAATGTAACAGGCAGATGCTGGTTTTGCTGCTATAAATAGCTAATCATTTTTTTTTTTTTGAAGGAGGAGTTGGATTTTACTAAACCATTGGCTACAGGTTAATTATACATTTCGTGAGAAAGCATTTTCTTGTAGCCAGACTAAATTTGTTACCTTTTAATCCCATTTTATATAATAAGCCTAGAAATATATGCGCCTCTAGCAGATCATTGTTATTTTCATTATTTTCTGTGCCCGGCCTCTGAAGCTCTCTGTCTTGTTTTCTCCTCATGCATTACTCACTTTTAGCTAAATCGCAGAGGGTCCCAGTTTGATTCATTCTCATACCTGGGAAAGGCATTTTCTTTCTCTTAGTCCAGCTGCCTTAAAATCACATGCCTCGTTCTTCCTGTTTCCTGCTCTGCCACTGACATCCGGTAGGTGAACTGACACAGGTAAGAGCCAGCTTGGTTATCAAACTGAAAATTGATTGATTTTAATAAAGATATTTGATAATATTTTCTTAGTCCCTCCTTTTACTTCATCCAAGAAAATGGAAATCAACATTTAAAACTCTTTTTTTTTTTTTTGAGTTGGAGTCTCACTCTGTCGTCCAGGCTGGAGTGCAGTGGCATGCTCACTCCAATGTCGACCTACTGGGCTCAGGCCATCCTTCCGCCTCAGCCTTCCAAGTAGCTGGAATTACAGGCACACGCCACCATGCCCGGCTAAGTTTTTGATTTATTGTAGAGATGAGGTATCTTCAAGTTGCCCAGGCTGTTCTCAAACCTGTGGGCTCAGGCAGCCTCCTCACCTCGGTCTCCCAAAGTGTTGGGATTACAGGCTTGAGCCACCACACCCAGCCTTAAAACTTTTTAATAGAGGCTTCATTGGGGGTCCACATATGGATGACGGCCAACAGCAGAAGTGTGGGACTTGACTTGTGAATTTGGTGCGAAAACATCTTGTAACACCTCCTGGGACAAGAAAGAGAATGTGGTCAGTGTTCCCGGTCACCCCCATAATGGGAATCCACCTCCCCCCAAACCGCTGACTTCGTTTCTGACGCTATGGGTTTATTTTGCTTGTTCTAAACTTGATATGAACTGAGTGATGTGGTAGCTTCTTTTTTTTTAATTGGAGTCTTGCCTTGTTGCCCAGGCTGGAGTGCAGTGGCATGCTCACAGCCCTGCTGGGCTTAGGCAATCCTTCTGCCTCAGCCTTCCAAGTAACTGGAACTACAGATGCACACCACCACACCTGGCTAGTTTTTGTGATTTATTGTGAAGACATGGCCTCACCAAGCTGCCCAGGCTGTCTCGAACCCCCCGGGCTCAGGCAATCCTCTCGCCTCGGCCTCCCAAAGTGCTGAGATTACTGGCTGAGCCACCAAACCGGCTGGGATTCTTTTTTAAACATTTTGTTTTATTGTGGTAAGAACATTTAACGTGGGCAGGTGTTCTTTTGTTTGGCTTTATTTTCAACATTATGTTTGTGAGTTGTGTCTGTGTTGCTGGGTGTCCTAATAGTATTTTCTTCTATTTTTTCCACATTTTATCCGTTTTACCCTTGATGAGCATTTGGGTTGTTTTGAGTTTTAGGCTATTTTCAGAGAGTGCCGCTAGAAACTTCCATGTGCATATTTTTGGTGTGTGTGGTGTGTGTCCGTGAGTGTGTGTGTGTGAGTGTATGTATGCGTGTGCATTCTATTGAGTCTGTATATAGACCAAAGGGGAAATTACTGAATTGTAGGGCGTGACTATGCTCAACTTCAGTAAATGATGCCAAACAGGTTTTCAAAGAGACTGTGTCAGTTTCCACTTCCACCAGCCTTGAGTGAGTGTTGTAGCTTCTCTAAATCCTGATTCACACGTGGTGTTCTCAGTCTTTTGGATTTTGGTCATTCTGGTGGTATGTAAAGCATTCGGGTAACTTAATTCTATTGTAATGTCCTGACCAGGTATGTTATCACTATATTTTTAATTTAGTTTCCTGGATTGTTAATCAGTTGAGCATCTTTGCCATCTATATTGGCCATTTGAATATTTTCTCGCGCGAATGGTCTCAATAAGCCTCCTGATCATTTTTCTATTGGATTGTTCATCTGTGCTTATTGATTCTTAGGAGATATTTATAAATTCTGGATACAGCTGTTTGATTATATGAGGGGGGACCCCCAAAAACCCCAGAAGTATCTTTTGGAAGGCTTGTTCCTTGCAGTACAGGCTTCTTCCTCTAGGTGAGTGTCCTAGGAACCCATTGGCATCAGTGTACCAGCTAGCTTTGTTGTGAGAGGCTGCATTTGGCTTCAGTGAATTTTTTCTGGAGATTCTTTCAAAGTGCTTGCCCATTCCATGATGGGTGATTACACTGCCCACCCTGTGCTGAGTATTTAGCAGTTTTTGACCCAAAATGGCATGACCCCTGTGCCCCACCTTCCTTATTCACCTGATCTCTCTCCGAATACTTCTTTTTGTTTTCCCAGATGAAAAAACCCTCAAAGGGAAACGTTTTGCCGATGTGGAATAGGTGAAACAAAAAATGGCAGGAGTACTACAAGGCATCAGAATGGACGAGTTCAAAAACTATTTTGAGCTGTGGAAACAGCATCTCAGTAAGTGTATTGCATCAAACAGAGAGTACTTTGAAGGTGACTGAAGTTTAAACATGTAAGAATAAATGCACAATTTTTAATAAATAAATTCCTGGTTTTTTTGGTCCCCCTTGTATGTGTTACAAATATCATATACCATCCTGAGCTTGGTTTTTTACTCTCTTTGCTGTCTCTGATGCTGTCTCTGAGTGAACAGAAGTTTTTAATCTTAATACAGTCTAATGTACCCATATTTTCCTTTATGGTTAGTGCTTTCTATGTCCCATTTAAGAGAACTTTGCTTACTCCCAAGCCATGATCATATTCTTTTATATTATCTTTTATGAGCCTTGTTGTTTCACCTTTCACAAATTGGATCTACAATCCACATGGTATTGATTTTGGTATATGGTATGAGGTTGGTATCAAATTTGGTTCTTTCTTCCATGATGTCCAGTTACCCTGAACTGTTAATGGAAAATACTTTTTTTCCTCCAATGCTCTGCAGTGATACTTTTGCCACAAATTAAGAACCCACTTATTTAAAAAATGATCATATGACTTTTTTTCCTTTATTTTGTTAGTGTGGTGACTTATTCAATAGGTTTTTGAATATTAAACCATTCTTGCATTTCTAGATTAAACCCATCTTGGTTGCGATGTATTATTTATTTTATGTATTGCTGCATATGCTGTGCTCATATTTTTGAAAAATAATTTTTATGGCCACATTTATGAATAAAATTTTACCTGTAGCTTTATTTTATTGTAATGTCCTGACCAGGTATGTTATCAAGGTGCAGCTGGCTCATAAAATAAGTTGAGAAGTATGCATTCTTTTAAAAATTAAAACGTGAGTCTAATCGAATATAGCAATTAAATGTATATTTTATCCCGAATAAATACTCACTACGATTTTCTCTCCTTTCAGGCTTCTGGTATATTTTAACTTAGACTTATAGCAGGAAGCTGGTTTTATGTGAGGCTTGCATGGGAAAGTTAGAATATCTTCTAGGAATTTCCATATGGCACTCAGCAGTATTCTCGTGTGCCCAAGGCTGAAATTTGTTACTGTATCTTAATCCCTGAACCCACTATCAAAGCCCATCAGATGAGGAGCCTTTTGGGACCAAAGACAAGCATTGGGAAAGAACACCCAAGCCCCCCACCGAGAATCGTAAAAGCCAATTTTAGGTCTGACTTTTGACCCCTTCAGTCATTTTTCCACAGACGTTTAATTTTTATTTCTACAACTTCCCTTAGTTCTATGCATCTCCCTTCTCACCCTCTCTCTCCTTTCCTCCCTAGTATTGTTCCAGTTCAAGACCTGGTCACCTCTTGCCTGGGCTATTGTCTTTGCAGGGCTTGATTTCCATTTCATCTTCTTGTCAGTGTGCAAGTGCTCACTCTGAAATGGAAAGCCGCATGAGTCCTTTGCTGAAAACTGTGGGGTGTGGTGCTTCTGCATTGTTTGTAAGATGAAGTCCAGGCTCACCCACATGGCACAAGTTCTCCCATGACCTGGTGTCTTCGTCCTTCCAGGTTGCTTAGGAATATACCTTCGACTGGGTAATTTATCAACAGTAGAAGTGTATCACTCATAGTTCTGGAGGCTGGGAAGTCCAAGATCCAGGCAGATTCAGTGTCTGGTAAGGTCTTTATAGAGGACACCTTGTTACTGTGTCCCCACATAGTGGAAGGGGCAAGGGAGCTCACTCAAGCTCCTTTTATGGGGTCACTAATACCATTCATGTGGTTGGAGTCCTCATGACTAAATTCTTTTCCAAAGGCCCTACTTCTTTTTTTTTTTTTTGAGTTGGAGTCTCACTCTGTCGCCCAGACTGGAGTGCAGTGGCTGCTCCTGGCCACCGCAGCCTCGACCTGCTGGGCTCCAGCGATCCTTCCGTCTCAGCCTTCCAAGTAGCTGGAACTACAGGCGTGCGCTACCACACCTGGCTGGTTTTTGATTTATTGTAGAGATGAGGTCTCGCCAAGTTGCCCAGGCGGGTCTCGAACCCACGGGCTCAGGCAATCCACTCACCTCGGCCTCCCAAGGCGTGGGATTACAGGCTGAGCCACCGAGCCTGGCATGGCCCTACCTCTTAAGACTATGACATTGGGTGTTGGGTTCCAGCATATGAACTGGGGGGGCATCAACATTTGGGCCATGGCACCTGGCCCTTGCCTCCCCAGTCTGCTTTCTTGTCCCACTAGTCTTTGGTTTTATCTCCTGCAGCTCTATCTGTGTGCACCCTGGGCTTATTTGTGTCCCCACTTTTGCCTGTGCTGATCCTTCTCCCTGGAGGAGACTATTTATGTCCTTCTACTGGATAATCCATTCTTTCATAGTCAGCTCAGGCTAGCTAAGCTGTCCCTCCCTAGCTGGATTGTGGGGCTCTATTCTGCCCATGTGAGCTCTTTGCAGGCAGGTCTCAGTTCTCAGTTATCTATGTACGCCTGTAACTTTTTTTTGAAGGTAGGGTTTCTGGCCAGGCTCAGTGGCTCAGCCTGTCATCCCAGCATTTTGGGAGGCTGAGGTGAGTGAATTGCCCGAGCCCGTGGATTCAAGATCAACTTGGTGAGACCTCGTCTCTACAATAAATAAAAAATTAGCTAGGCATGATAGTGCATGCCCGTAGTTCCGGCTACTTGGAAGGCTGAGGTGGAAGGATTGCTGGAGCCTGGCAGGTTGATGCTGGGGTGGCTGTGAGTGTGCCACTGTACTCCAGCCTGGGCAACAGAGTGAGACTCCAACTAAAAAAAAAAAGAAAGACATGGTTTCACTCGGACACCCAGGTGGGAGTGCAGTGGCATGATCATGGCTCACTGCAGCCTCAATTTTCTGTGCTCAGGTGATCTTCCTCTCCCGAGTAGCTGGAACTGTAGGCACATGCCACCACACCTGGCTAACTTTCCTATTTTTTGTAAAGAATGGAGCTTGCCTTGTTGCAAAGACTGGTCTTGAATTCCTGGCCTCAAGCGATCCTCTCACCTCAGCCTCCCAATGTACTGAAATTGCAGGTGTGAGCCACTGTGCCCAGTCCCACCCATAACTTTCTGTGTACTGGTAGACAACAGGTGCTCAATAAATGATGATAGATCCAAGCAGAAGGAACAACAGTGACCGGCTGACTATTTTGAGTTTTATTTCATCCCTTTTTGGAAGCTGAGATGGAATGAAAAATGGCCAAAATTATTTGACCAGAAGGGAAGGAAGAAGGCAAAAGCTCAGGAAAATCGACATATACAATCTCTTCCTGTGTAGCTGAGTTCAGTCCAGCTGATTAAAATCCTCTTATGGTGGGATCTGCTTTTTATAGAATGGATTAGCAACGAGGATTTTCTGTGAAGCTAGTTTTTTTTTTTCCAGAGAAACACATTTGAGCAATTTAAGAATTTAAATGAAAAAAAAATTCTGCTTAAAAGGCAAGTTGACCAATCTCCTTTTCCTTTCTTTTATTAATAAAAGAGTTTACACAGACACTCTTCAGGAAATTGTGTGAGAGATTCACAAGGTTCATTAGAGTCTCTACTAGACATTCACTTTCACTTTGTGAAATCGGCTGTACCCTCAAAATGGTATCACATAGAAACGGGATTTCTGGGCTCTTATCTATGAATGGGTTCCAGTAACACAGTGATGCCATTCATTTTATTTGGCCCATTTATTGCAAGTACATTCTAAATTTGGCCTTAATTATTTTTCCTTTCACAAAAATATTTTGTGGGATCTTTTTGAACCCTGACTACTTCCTTCTTGCCCCTTAAAACAGAAGCCAGGAGTGTTATTTTTGTTCTCTTCTAATTAAAATAATTGCTTGGTTCCTTTTAACTAGATTCGTGCAGTTATTAGCCTAATACATGGATGGGTGCCACGGAGTGCTTGAGACTCAAAATGAAAAGTGATCATGTAGCCTCACATGAAAAAGATTCCGTGGTGCCAAGGGGCATTGTTTCCTTTCAGCCGGCATTTTATAAGGGCCTTTTCGTAAACCTGGCCCCCATACCCTTTCTAAAAGACTGTTAAGTGAAAGAATAGTTCTATTTTCTTTATGAAGGTATACAGCTAGCTTAGTACAATTTGTAGAGGGGCACTTGATGTGCTGAGTATGGCACAAAAACTTCGGGTCTGGTTTTAATCTCTGCCCCTGTTTTGTCTTTCAGAATAACAGCAAGCGAAGGAAAAAATGCTTTGTGTCCCCTCCGCCAGTTTGTCAAAGGACAGTGGGAGAAGAGAGACAACATACCTGGATATATGTGTTAGTCAAGAGTCTTCAGACCCGGCCTCCAAAAGGAAGCACTAAAGCAGTGCTTGTGATGAGACTTTTCTCACAATTGATGTAGTCTAAAGGTTGGCAAACAGGGCCCCATCGGACCAAAGCTGACCTGCCGCCTGTTTTTGTAAGGAAAGTTTGATTGGAGCACAGACACACCCATTGTTTTATGCATCGTCTGCAGCCACTTTCACGCTACAACATCGAGTGGTTGTGACAATGGCCATGTGGTCCACGAAGCCTAAAATACTTCCTATCTGGCTCTTGACACAAGTTTGCTGACTCCCAACGTTCTCCATCCAGTTCACTGTGTATTTGCCAACTACCTACCCCGTGTGGGGAGATAAATGGTGCAGGTCTTTTTATGGTAGTACTCATTTGAAGAAATGCTCAGGGCCTTTGGTGATGTACTGATTTATGAGTGTTCAGAACAGGTGTGTGAACGGCAGGAAGCAAGAAGGATTTAGAGCAGGAAGTCTTGGTTAGAGAAAAGATTCTGCCACGATGGCCTCAGTGGCAAGTCATTAATTACGGCCACCTCTTCCTCTGCTTGCTACCTAGAAAGGAAGGTGTGGACATGGCTGGAACTTCTGGCTTGGAGTGCACCTTTATTACCTTTATTAACCACACGGAGACATTATGGTCAACACGGTAGGCTTCTGCTTCCAAGACAAAGATGGGTACCCAGTTGGTGGGTGGGAGGATCAGGTAAGGGAATGTGAGTCCAAGTGTTTCCTAAACCATAAGGTACTGAATTTGTGGTGTAGATATTATGAATAAAGACATTAGAATCCATAATTACCCCTATTTGGCATGTGAGGAAATGAGATTTCGATAGCATGCCCAAGATCAGAAGTAAGCCAGTAGATCTGGGAGCGAGGTCGCCTGGCTTTAAGTACACCGTAGTGCTTCTTTTTTTTTTTTTTTTTTGAGTTGGAGTCTCACTCTGTTGCCCAGACTGGAGTGCAGTGGCTGCTCCCGGCCACCGCAGCCTCGACCTGCTGGGCTCCGGCGATCCTTCCACCTCAGCCTTCCGAGTAGCTGGAATTACAGGCGCGCGCTACCACGCCCGGCTAATTTTTTTGATTTTATTGTAGAGATGAGGTCTCGATTGCCCAGGTGGGTCTCGAACCCGCGGGCTCAGGCAATCCACTCACCTCAGCCTCCCAAAGGTGCAGGATTACAGGCTGAGCCACCGAGCCCGGCTACCGTAGTGCTTCTTTACAGCATGTGTCTTCCCATGGTTTCAGAAACGTTCAGACCTTTAGTTCATTTGTGCATTCATTCATTTGCTATTCAACATCATTATTTTAAAAATTAATTACATATTATTTTAGATTCAAGGAGATTATTTATTTTAGATGTGCAGGTTTGTTACGTAGGCATATTGCATGATAGCGAGGTTTGGGCTTCTAATGAACCTGCCCCCCCCCCATGGTGAGCATGGTACCTGGAGGGTAATTTTTCAACCCTTATTATCCCTCTCTCCCTCCACCTTTTAGCAGACCCCAGTGTCTGTTGTTCCTATCCTTGAGCCCGTGTGTGTCCAGTGTTTAGTTCCCACTTATGAGTGATATCGTGAAGTATTCAGTTTTCTGTTTCTGCGATAATTCACTTCAAATCATGGCTTCCAACTACATCCCTGTTGCCGCAGATGACATGATTTCCTTCTTTTTTATGGCTATATCATATTAAAAGGTATATATATATACATACCACACTTTCTTTATTCAGTCCACCACTGATAGGCACCTAGGCTGGTTTCATGTTTTTGCTATTGTGCTATTCGACATTATTTAAGAGTCTGCTATGAGCTGGAAAGAGATGAATTTTTCCAGGGATAGTGAGAGATGAGTTGGAAGATTCTTCAGCCACTTTGTTCTTGGAGTTCTGTGGCTGGAATCCTCCAGAAGGGCATAGATTCTCCTCCTGATTTTCCCTGAGTTGTCCCAAAAGTTGGCTCTTATTTGTGATCTGGAGAAAGAGAGAGTAGATGAACTGGACGAGGGAGAGCAATCGTGTTATTCTACAGAACGTTGCCTGACACCTTGTTTTATGCTGTGTGCATGTGCATGTGTCTATGTGTGTGTACAGAACAGGAAAGAAAGAGAAAGAGAAGAACTGACAAGCTGAGAGCAGATTGTACTAGCAACTAAAAGATGAAGACGACCTAGGCTTGGGAGATTTGAAAGTTAAGATTTTGTACGTAAAAATCAAAGAGAATCGATATCAAAGAAATCTCAAATATGATTTGTCCAGCTAATTGACATGTATTAAACATGGGTGTGCCTTTACCGTGCTGTTAAATGCAATCTTTACTTAGATTATATTTATTCCATGTCTTGTCTTGTAATTTCTGTGATGATGGTGATCGAATGTGCCTGGAGGAAGCAGATTCCACCAAAATATTGAATTTACTTTTTCATGGTCAGAGAAGTGAAGTTCTTGAAAGTTTTCTGTTTTTGATATTTGCCCTTTTAACAGGGGAAACTTGCCAATCTTTTAAATATATTCAAAGTTACTGGATCCTTGTTCTCTTCAGATTAATCTGTGATCCTGAAAGCCATGTGAGTCTTTGCGATAAAGGTGCCAATGAAGTTGTCCAATGAAAAAAACCAACCTTCCAGAATCTTCCATCATGTAGTTGTTGCCTGCAGAAAGAGCTCTTAGTGGTACCGTAGAAAGTTCTGCCCAATTCGCCCTGTTTCCACCACAAAAGGCAGCCACAGCCCTACTGACTGAATTTGGAGGTGGTAAGATCTAATTCTCTGATTCATCTGTGAAACTGTGTTACTTTGCAGATAGTCCCAGGACCTAGGACGCTGCTGTTTGAAGAAATATAATTTGTTTGGGCACACAAAAGGCAAACTCAGAGCAGGACTTAGTGCTGTTACAGATAATATTTCATTTGTAAGAAATTTGTAAGCATTAATTTATGTAGCTTTCTTGTAAGAGTGAATTTTCTTCTATTTGCTATGAAATACACTTCTTTTTCTAATTCTATTCATTTAGCAGGTATTCAACTGAAGAAATTGTCACTAAGTTGGAAGTTTTTATAGAGGAGAAATAGATCTTTCAACACAGTGTAAAAGTCCACTGCATTGGGAGATTGCTACTCCCTCGGTGTGTAAGCTAGTTTTTTAGTGATGGAACAATAACCCTGGAAGAGTTAAACATTTTTGAAAACTGAAGGAACCAATAGTGTATTGCGGTTATAGCTATGACTGTCATCGTGGTGTTCACTATTGTTAATGGTTTGCATGTTACTTTGTGTTCTCCAGAAACTAGATTTCTCTAGAAATCTCACATGCTGTCTCTTTAGTGGAGGGTGGTAGCAGTTTAGGAGAAGGGTGGAGTGGATGAATGAAAAAAAAAGCAGACTCAAAGGTGTGTCGCTGATGTGGCCACCATCGGGACCGTGGTAGGCTCAGTGCTGACCCCCACAGAAATGTCCACATCTTAAGCCCTGCAACCTGTGAAGGTCACCTCACATGGCAGAGACTTTGCAGATGTCATTAAGGGTCTTGAGATATGAGATCATCCTGGATTTTCTGGGTAGATGCTAACTTGCATCACAAGTATCCTTCTAAGAAGGAGGCAAGGACAGAATTGTCACACGGAAGAGGAGAAGGAAGTGTGACGATCAAGGAGACAGAGATCGGGATGATGGGGTCACAAGCCAAGGAATGTCACAGCCACCAGAAGTTGCAGGGAGCTGGGAGAGGATTCTCCCCTTGGGCCCCTGGAGTGAGCACAGCCCCAGCCAACACTTTGATGTGGACATAGTGATACTAACTTCAGACTTCTGGCCTCCAGAACTGTAAGGGAATACATGTCTGTTCTTTTAAGCTACCCAGTTAGTGGTGTGATTTGTTACAGCAGCTATAAGAAACAAATGCAGGGGTCATCCCCCCAGTGCATAAACGAGTAAGTCTCAGGACAGATTGGTTGGGTGGAGGGGGAGGGCAGAAGGGAAGATAATTTGTTTGCCAGTTCCGGCTTCTGATGGGTTAATGGTTTTCCTCCTGGGTCATGAATGCTCCTTTATTTCCTGCTCTTACCCCCAGGTTGAGCATGGTTGCACACTGAGTCTTGCTGGCCCGTCTCATGCTTCAGGAGGGATGAGAATTCTCAGGTGGGAGGAGCAAGGCCAGTCAAGGGCCCCAAGGAGAGGCTCCTTTGCACTGTGCCCTGTGAAGTCTATTGCAGGGCTGCTGGGGTGGATGAGCGGCTAGTGGCCCTGGGCAGTGTGGCCAAGTTGACACCTGAGAGGTGGCTAGAAGGGAGGCCTGAAATAACGATCTTGCTCATTTGTGCCACAATGCCACAAGGCAGTGGACTATGACAGCCTCAACTGGTACCCATCTCCATTTTTTTTTTGAGTCAGAATCTCACTCTGTCATCCACGCCAGAGTGCAGTGGCACGATCGCAGCTCACTACAGCCTCCCAATCTCCTGGGCTTGGGCGATCCTTCTGCCTCAGCCTCCCAAGCAGCTGGGACTACAGGTGCATACCACCACACCTGGCCAATGTTTGCATTTTTTGTAAAGACGTGGTCTCACTATGTTGCCCAGGCTAGTCTCGAACTCCTGGGCTCAGGCAATCCTCTCGCCTCGGCCTCCCAAAGCATGAGGATCACAGGTGTGAGCCACTGTGCCCTGTCCTCATTTTCTACTCTTGAATACTGTTAGCTTTTGGAACCTGTCGCACTTCAGGGCTACCCACCATCTTCCAGTGCAGTAACTGAAATCTCTTCCTTCACGAAAGTGAAGAATTGCCTTCCTGTAGCACTCTGTGTTGGACTCTAGTTTTTAGTTTTTTCTTTAGAGACAGGCTCCCAGGTGTGAGTGCAGTGGTGCCATCATGGCTCACTGCAGCCTCAAATTCCTAGACTCAAGCCATCCTTCTGCTTCAACCTCCCGATGAGCTGGTACTACAGGTATGCACCACCATGCCTGGCTAATTTTTAAAATTTTTTTTGTAGCATCAGGTTCTTGCTGTGTTGCCTAGGCTGGTCTCAAACTCCTGGCCTCAAGCAGTCCTTCCCCCTCAGCCTCCCAAAGCACTGGGATTATAGTACTTTTACTTCTTTTTGTACATAAAATAAGGCTTATTCTTTTCTTTTTCTTTTGAGTTGGAGTCTCACTCTGTCACCAGGCTGGAGTGCAGTAGCATGCTCCCGGCCAATGCAGCCTCAACCTGCTGGACTCCGGAGATCCTTCCGCCTCAGCCTTCCAAGTAGCTGGAACTACAGGTGCGCGCTACCACGCCTGGCTAATTTTTGATTTATTGTAGAGATGAGGTCTCGCCAAGTTGCCTGGGTGGGTCTCGAACCCGTGGGCTCAGGCAATCCACTCACCTTGGCCTCCCAAAGTGCTGGGATTATGGCAGAGCCACCGAACCCAGCCAATAAGGCTTATTCTTATACATGAAAGCTGTCCCCAAATATTTAAAGATATTTTTATCCTTTTTTTTTCTTCCAGGCAAAACACTCCCCATTTTATTCAGTGTGGTTTGGTGGAGTTTTCTTTTTGTGGCTGATGGGTATACCAACCCCTTCCTTAGGTTAGGCTGCAGTTTGTCCTCCTCTCACCTTGTGGGGCAACTCACAGAATAAGCAGAGCTTTAGGTATGGTCTGCTCAAGCACGTAGGACTTTTGCTTCACTGATGCAGCCAGAGAGTGATTGTGTTCTCTTTTATTTTTTCGGCAAGTGCATACATTTTTAGTTATACTCCTACATTAAAATGTTCTCTTCTTTCACTTGAATACAGATGACTCTATGGAAGACCATAGTCCAAAAAGCACCCAAGGAGCCCAACATAATTCATCCATTTGTGCATGGTATCACTGAAGTCAGAGATCAAAATGCCACCCCACATCAGGGCACATAAATCCCACCGTTTTATGCTGAATCGAGGTCAGTAGGCAATTCCCACAGGTGGTTACCAATCAGCCATGCCACGTGGGGGAGTGTT
Organism: Tarsius wallacei; assembly: GCA_963574415.1. Taxonomy (NCBI): domain Eukaryota; kingdom Metazoa; phylum Chordata; class Mammalia; order Primates; family Tarsiidae; genus Tarsius; species Tarsius wallacei. The sequence goes on from CAUYQG010053232.1 coordinate 28,198, forward strand.
CTCAGCTAACCCTCCCTACTGCCATCCCCCCACCCCCCAAAACCTCCACACTTCTGGAGCACCTCCCAGAGGTAGATTTACCCAGGTGGGAATGTTTTGTTTCACGTCCCACAGTCAGCACTGATTTGGATTCTGTTCCTGGTCTAATCCACATCCCCTGGGTCTTCTGCAAGAGGAAGACCCATTGGCACAAACTGAAAAAGCCTGGGTGGGCAAGCACTGTGCATTCGCCATCTCTCTTCTTCACAACAACCTACAAGGTGGGTCCTGCTGTCTTCACTTTATAGAGAAGAACATCGGGGCTTGGCAGTTCAGACGTTCTGTTGCACCAGGTGTAGCCACAATGAAAGTGAAGGGGAGGGGAGGGGACCTTGGGTCCCTGCAGATGGTCTGCACCTGAAGCTGACACCTCTGGGGCCCTGAAAGAGCTGGGCAGCACATGGTTGATACTGCATGGCAGTGACTTGGTGACTGGGCCTCCGGGAGTGGCCCAGCTATCACCCTTCACAGATGCAGGAGCTTCCTGGGCTCAGCTTCTATTCACCACGAGCTTTTTGGGTCTCTTAGGCCAAACTGGGGCCAGGATGAGAAAACAGAGGCCACCCATGAGTGAGTGGCAGAGTTTGAATCAGAGGCCTCGGTGTCTCATTCCCCCATAGCACGTGCGCTTCCTCCAGGCTGTCTACCCAGACCCAGGTGGTCTTGATCCTTGAGGTGGGATGATATTATATAGAGTGTCATCCACCGTTTGACCTCTCTGTTTTTCTTTTCTGCCTGCTCGTGGCTTTATGGGGGGGAGGGGGGCGTGACAGCAGAACATAAGTCTTCGCTTGGTTGTGGCGGAGTCTTTAGAGCGAACCCCTCAATCCGTGCCCAGATGCCTCCAGGCCTGTGACTCTGAGACTCAGGTCATAGTCCACTGTGGCTGCTGCTTTTAATTCTAGCTCATCCCAGCTCGGGAGGCATGAGTTGCCGAGGTACATGGTGGCCTGCTGGAAAGATCGAAAAAGCTTGGCTCCTTGCTCATGGTGAATAGAAGCTGAGCCCAGGAAGCTCCTGCATCTGTGAAGGGTGATGGCTGGGCCACTCCGGGAGGCCCAGTCACTAAGTCACTGCCGTGCAGTATCAACCATGTGCTGCCCGGCTCCTTCAGGGCCCCAGAGGTGTCAGCTTCAGGCGCAGACCATCTGCAGGGACCCAAGGCCCCCTCCCCTCCCCTTCACTCTAAATATCTGTGCACTCTACCAGATATTTTTGTCATGTCCAGTAATAAATGTCTATTTGGTCAGCCTTCTATTGTTGGGTCTCTTCCTTCCTTCCCTCCTTCCTTTCTTTCTCTCCCCCTCCCTCCCTCCGTTCCTTCCTTCCTCACTCTATTGCTCAGGTTGGAGTGCAGTGGTACAGGTCACGACAGCCTCAAACTCTAGGCATGTGCCACCACATCCAGCTAATTATTATTATTATTTTTAGAGGCAGTCTTCCTATGCTGCCCAGGTTGGTCTTGAACTCCTGGCCTCAAGCAATTCTCTGCCTTAGCCTCCCAGAGTGTTGGGATTCTAGGCGTGGGCCACCACCAGGGTTTCTGTTCTATTCATCCACCTGCAAGCCTTTCCTAATACATTGATCTGTTTTTTTAACCATCCCAGGTCTTTAGGGGAACAGAGAGGCCTTAGGGCCCAGCAGAAGCTTTGCACCTTGGGCAATAGACAAGTCTGTGGGGGAATTGTTGGCTATGATGGTGGGGAGGATCTATAGAGAAGGAGCCCTGTCCCTGTTCTCCAGACACCAGGAAGGGGCCGTGTGGGAGGAACAAGAGTGTGTTCAAGAAGAACGGAGGCCTGAGAACCAGGTGGAGGGATTGAGTGACATCTCAGAGGTTGCCTGAACCAATGCCTGTTGTTGCAGACTGCTGCCTCCTACCAAATCTGAGAACTTGGGAATCCCCGGACTTAGCTCGGACTTAGGGGAATTGATTGAGTTTCTGTCACCCTTGAAGAAGGAGGCTTCAAAATAGAAATTAAATGATAAAAGAAGAGTATTTTTCACACACTGAATTTGTGGACTGAGAGTCACACCGGTCACTATGAGTATGGGTAGAAATACTCTGGGGAAAGTCAAGGTGGATGGTTCGCAGTGCAGTACTGAGGATCTTCTCGTCCTCCCCTCTTGCATGGGTCTCAGTGCTGGGTTTCCAGTTTCAGGGGCTCAGGCTGGCCTCCATTCCTGACCCCTCAATCTCTCTGGCCATCAGTGAAGCATGTGTCAGTCCTGGGACAGTCTCCACTGTGCAGGTGGATTCAGTGGAGGGGATGCAGGAAGTGGAGCAGAGAGAGGATGCTTGTCTGTTTGTGTTGCTTGTGGAAACTGAACACTGCTGAGATGGAGGGGGAATCGGGCAAATCAGTTTATATTTTGGAGATGGTTATGATTAAGCCAAATCATTCCTACCTTCTTTTCGGCCCACCACTTTTCCGATTTTCCATTCAATTAAATTCAGTGCCTTTGATGCTCTCAGCAGTGACTGCCTGGTTTTGAATGCCTCTCTGACACCCACTGACTGTGTGACCTTGGCCGTGTCTCTTCACATTGTCTGTAAAATGAAAGGAAAACTGGGACCCACCTCACAGGGTCGTGGAAGGGCTAAAGCCCGAGGAACAGGGATGACACACATAGGCAGTCAACAAATGCATGAACGTCTGCTTCCTGCAGGTCGGCTGGTGTGCTGGCATTGTCAGGCTCCCTCACCAAGCCCCGTTGTGTCCTAGGAGATGACAGGTGGTCAGCATCACTGTGGCAGAGCGACATCACCGGGCACAAATCAGGCACCTTCCTTTGCACTAGAGCAGCAAGCAACAAGTCCACATTTACAGCTCTACCTAGAGGGCCTTGTCATTGAATAGCTTCACTCTTTGCATTTGATTTGAAAGGAGGATGTTGCCTTTAATTCACTTCCCTTACACTTCCCGGAGAAGTCGTTTCTCATCATTGAGAAGCCACAGCAGGAGGGGCTTTCAAAAATGGATTGGCTGAGTGGTGTTGCGGAGCTGACGTCTCTACCAGGAAGTCAAAGTTGGGAATCAAACTTTTAAAATTCCGGATTGCATGATTTATGTTCCTTGCTCAAGTCTGATAGCTTAGCTATCGCTATCGATGATACTGATGGTCACAGCAGCAGATCTTCCTCCAGCTCCCACCCCAGGAGAAGATTCTCAATGACAGTCAGTTTCACTCTATTGCTCAGCGGAGAAGTATCCGATGAGCTCCCTCACTTCATTCATTATGCCGCAATCATATTGCTGGGGGACAGAGATGAATGCTGTGTACTTATCTGATTAAACTGCCTGTTGTTTTAAATCTACTTCCACAGACTTTTCCTCTGACAGACATTCAGTGACACAACACATTAAAAATTATATCTGTATCAGTGGTTTCCTTTATTGCGTTTATGTGGGCTGTGAGCATGCGTGCGTGTGTGTGCGCGTGTGCACGTGTGCTCTCGTGTGCCAACCCACTAGTCTCTTGTGACAATCAATAGGTATTCAGCAATTATAAAACCACTGCAGGTTTGCAAAAGGCAAGGTTGGATATGTATTTTATTGACCAGTTCAAAAAAGGCGCAGTTGTGTGAAACACCAAATACACAAACCACGTGAAAATGAAAACATCCAAGGAAACGCTACTCACTAAAGGCTTTCCATCTGAATGACAGACTCCTTTGTCATGGACGGCCCAGCAGGCCTCTCGTCCAGGCCATTTTCCTCTTGGTTTTGCTTCTGCTTTTCAGCAGGGCCTGGGGGACAGGACTGCAAGCGTCTCTGTCCTTGCCCACTGCCGACCTTCGGATCCTCATTAATCTTTGAGTTCTTTGCCCCCACTTTGCCAAAAGAATAATGCCGCCCCCAGAATTACACAAAAATCAATGGCAAAGTTAATTGAAATCTGGATCTCTTAATGTTTTTCTCTTTCTTAAGCGATTGCTTGGTTTCTGGAAAGTGAGGTTTAACTCAAAGGACAGCTTTAATTGAGGGTGAGTGAATCGGCAAGAGAGAGGAGAGGTAGATAATTTTCCAAGTGACTGAGAGATTGTGTTTACATTTAGGATTTCATTCCCTTTCAAGTTTAACATCAGAGCTTCAGGAATGTGAGTGGATGGGAGAGTGACCAGGGCATTTCCACGGTGCAGCTCCGTGCCCTATTGTTTCCCGGAAGGGCTGGAAAGGCTTTGAAGGGTCTGGGCCTTGTTCCCTTCCTCCCGGGGGGGCCAAGAGAGCAAGAGAGAGGAAGGATAAAAGTGGATGAGGAACTGACCACTAGAAGGTGGCCAGTTTTCAGGTCTGAATAATTCCCTACCTTTTTGGCGATCAAGGCATTCATGGTGCAGGTCCAGGAGCCTTTCGTATGGCGTAATACCAACAACACGTTTTATACTTAGAGCCGTTTGTCACATGCAAAGTAAACTCCATTTCACTGCATTCTCACACCAGTGTGCCGAGGCAAATGGGAAAGAGATTTTTATTCCTACTGTGTAGTGAAAGAAACTGAGACTCCAGTGGACAATCCAGCCAATGATGGGGGCGAGCACAGATCCTCAGGCTTGGGGAAAGAAGAAATGAAGCCGGGAATTTACCTTGACAGAGTTCCTGGTGCTCCTGGTGACAGAGTGGGCAGGGCACATCTCAGCCAGTTGGGACGCACTTCCCACATGGAGTCCCTCCAGTCTAGTCCCCTTGCTTAGTGTCAGTTCAGCCACTGGGTGCTGCAATTCAGCACCAGTGGTATCTGCAGCTTCCAAAATATTTAGACAAAGAACCCTAAAAGGCATCTGGTCAAGCTTTGCAAGAGGAGAAAACTTATCCTCTGATTCTCGAAGCCCTGAAGTCAGGGATTTGATTACGCTTATCATGATCTCAGCTTCCACTGCTCCAAATGTGATTAGTTTTGTAATTAGTTAATGTCATTACCTGTCATCAAATCCAGACAACGCTAGTCTCTCAAACCTCCCATGGCAGAAAATCCCACAGCCTGACATCTTTCCACTGTTGAACACAGTTTCTTTGATAATCCTGGCAACCGTTCCTCATTCTTAGGCCACAGGTCTGAAAAGTTAGAAGAAAGATGTATTTCTTGTGTTCTTTTAAAAGGCATTTGAAAATACTTCAGTCTCAAAACATTGTTTCACTCCAAGCAAAGCATAAATATAATCTTTTCAGCCAATTTTGTACCTCACTATATTTTCCTTTTTATATATCTTGGCTATATTGCTTTGGGCAGAATGACCAAAATAAGACCCAGTTTACCATAGGGAAACGCTCCGTGAAGGAATATTTTTACGTTATAAAAAACGTGGTTTGTCTCTTATTACTTAGTTCCTGTTGAATACTGGGCCAAGAGTTTTCTATTTGCTTCTCTTCAGGCTTTCAACAAATGCTCTTTGCATGCCCATGGTGGGCAGGTACTTGGGACACAGCAGGGGAGGACACTGGCTAAATTCCTGTCCTCTGGAAACTTACCTTCTAGTGGGGGAAGGTAGATAGTAAGAAGCTAATGCTTAAAGCACACAGCACATGGGCTGGGCATTTTTCATGTGACTTCCCAGACCCCCTCTGTACCTCTTTCAACCCTACTTTGTAGAGAGTCCTTAAAGACATCATCAATCCATTTTTTACCCCTGGGATCTATCTGGGTCAGGAGCCAGAAACAGAAGAGCAGGACAGTGAGTTCAGGGTTCTGAAGCCTCCACCTCTCCTGACGACCTGCGGGTGTCACAATTGTTTTCTTGTTTGTGGGAAAATCCAGCCCTCTCTGATGGAGGAAGTCAATTCTCCCCAATGGAGGCAATTGGCCAGCCCAGTGGAGGATTTTGGCTTTCCCCAGTGGTGGGAATTGGCCCTCATTAGTGGAGATAATCAGCCCTCCCCAGTGAAGGTAATCAGCTCTCCCAACAGTGGAAATCAGATCTTTCCAATGGTGGGAGTCAGCCCTTTCCAATGGTGAGGCTATTCAATGACAAGGCCACCTAGGTAATCAGTCTTCCCAAGGGTGGAAATCAGTCTTCCCCAATGGTGGGAATCAACCAACCCTCCCCAATGGTGGAAATGAGCCTCCCCCAACAGTGGGAATCAGTCCTCCCTTATGGTGGGAGTCATTTCTCCTCAATGGTGGGAATTGGTTCTCCCCTATGATGGTATCCATGGAAACCAGCCCTCCCCAATAGAGGGAATCAACCCTCTCCAATGAGGAGAATCAGCCCTCCCCAGTGGTGGGAGTCATTTCTCCACAATGGTGGGAATTAGTTCTCCCGAGGGGTGGTATTCACCCCTGGGGGGCTCTTTCCAGTAGAAAGTATCAACTCTCCCCAGTGGTGGGACTTGGCCTTCCTCAGTGAAGGGAATAAACCTTCCCCAATGGTTAAAATTGGTCCTTCCCAATGGTTGAATTAGCGACCCCATGGAGGGAATCAGCCCTCCCCTGTGGTGGGAAATGGTCCTCCCCAATGGGGGGGGGATCAAACCTCCCCAGTGATTGGAATCAGTTGTTCCCAGTGGTTCAACTAGCTCCCCCATGGAAAGAATTAGCCCTACCCAATGGTGGGAGTTGGTCTTCTTCAATGGAGGGAATTGGCTCTTCCCAATGCCATTTCAAGTGTAGGAGTGATATCTGCTTTCCACCATTTTGGTGTGGTTAGCCTCCACTACACATCTACAAACAGATTTGTCATTATCTTTCCATTTTCCTGTTTGAACAGGCCATCTGTCTTCCTCTAGGACTCTGCCACAGTAGGTTTGAAGATGAGAATTGCTATGGGAAAATGTCACTTCTTCTGCCCTCTAGTTCATCAGCAATGCTGCCTGTTCTTACCCACACCCTTTTGGACTAAATATCATCTGGAGTCAGGTTGCATTTCTCTCCTGTGTCTCAATCACTCGCTGATTATCCACACAACTCGTCATCATTAAGCATTACAAAGCAAGAGCAACTTCACTGCCTGTGCTCTGAAGGCGGCAACCGTGTTCTGTAACACGTGGCTAGTACTCGACTCCTCATAGAGTGTGAGGATGAGACAAAGACCTGCTCGGCCATAGCCCCGTTGAACAAGCTCTCAACGGTCCACAGTTTCCCGAGACCCTTCACACCCAGACCTGCCTCCTGTCCTTACCCTTCCAGCCCAGTCCTTCCACTGGCTCATGGGGCCAAGCACATGTTTGTTCTAGTCCACCCCGAGCTTTTATTCCTCTGTGACTAAATTCCCAGTTTAAGTGTCTTCTTTTCTGAAGCCTCTGCTGGTTTCAAAATTTCGAGGTTAGCACAGCATTTTATTTCTCTTTAGCTCTGGGAGACACACATTTATATATCGCCAGGCCGTCTCGGTTGACTAGTGCCTTTTTGTTTTCTAAAGAACTTTGATAGATTCTTGGACTCTCTTGCCTGCCCAGTTCACACTGGCCTGGGCTGTCTGCGCAAGCCAAACCAAGTATTTTCCTTGTCTGCATCTAAGCTTATTGCCTAGCTTGGGGAATGAATCAGGACTCGGGGCTCGGCAGCCCATGCCTCTCCTCTTTTTCAAAATCTGTTCCAAGGATTCAGATGGTTTGGAGTTTGCTACACGTTCACGGGTGGTATATATACTTATCAGTTTCCTTCTGGAAGCCCCAGATGGGTGCCATTCGGTCAAAGAGCTTTGCTCCTCTGTTCAAGTTTTTTCAGGTTACTCCATAACTTCCCCCCTAGAGACTTCAATCTGTGTTAAGGCCACACCAGAATTTCCTGTGCAAAAAGCCCTTGAAATGTGAAATTCCCCACTTCTCTTGATGATAAAAGTGATGTGGAGAGAAAAAAACATAGCCGTTTCGTTACCTGCTGGTCCTTATTAGTTAGCTCCCTTCAGAAGTAGTACTGAGAGGTTTCATGTGGATTTGACTTTTACTCCGGGGGATTTTGTCAACACATGCCACGGAGTGGGCAGCATTCATGTGTACATTGTTTTCATCTGCAAGAGATGAAATGAGGATAATATTCTTCATTTAATAATGTACTCAAGGATCACTCAATATAAGTTTAAGTGTAAAACTTTCAATTTATGGCAGCCTATATTTTTTTTTTATAAAAGAAAACACACACTAGTCTGGCTAAAAAATATCCTCAGGAAACCAGCTTGGAAGAACAGAGGGCGAAACATGAATGAGCTATTTAGCTTTTCTTGGAAAATGGCACGATTCTCAGAGGAATGAAAGGCCAAGCATTCCCCAGATTTTTGTCAGACACATGTGCCAGTCCACAAAGTGCTGGAAGCCCAGACAGAGTACCTGGATTGATGTCAACTTCAGTCATTCAGGTGTTTGTGGCATAGAATAAACACCACCCAGAAGGCAATATCGTGAGTTACCAGAAGTTCCAGAGTGTAATATAATTTTAGGCAACATTTTCAGCTTCTTTTGCACGGAGATAGTAAGTTAGTCATTCAGCTCACAGAAGCAGAATATTTTACTCTTTGAAAAAGAAATTTTGAATCCATCAATGCTTGGGACTAATCTGCTGCATTAATTTGTTTCTCTAGGGTGGTGTAGACCAAATTTTAATTTGCTGATGTCTCCATTTCAATAACCCAACAGAGTGTTTGGTGAGTGGATATGATGGCATCCACATTGTGTTAGACGTGGAAGCTATCAGAATCCACCAACATGGTTTCTACAATCTTCAGGGAACCTGCCATCATGCTAACATGATAAATACTTATGGAAAAATCAGAGAGGTTGGTACAAGACGTTATATAAAATATAATGTGAAAACTTGCAGGGTAGGAATTGAGAAAGACAGAGAGAGAAAGAGAGAGAGAGACAATAGACAAGGACTACTGGACTATTTCGGAGCCTTTGGGCAACAGGAGAGCTTAATATAGTCTGGAGAGGTTTAATTAGGTTGAGGAAGAGACACGCTTTACCAGGCTGGAAATTGGCAAAAGGAGAGCTACTAATTGAGATAAAAATAAATTAAATACCTATCTTAGATATTGCTTTTTAAAAACTGAGAACTTTATGAGCATTTTTGAATTTAATTTTAATAACCATAGGTATTTCAGCTCCCATTCTGGAGGTGAGCAAACTGAGTCCTAAGGATGTGAAGAATTTGCTGAAGATCACATGGGAAGAAGCCACTCCACTGTGATTGTCTTGGGGACACAGAAAGGATCTGCCTATCTATTTCCTTCTCTGCAAAAGAAAAAAGCAGGTGCTCTGGTCAATTGCTTTTTGCACGTTCTTCTTATACTATGTGTGAAGAACTGTATAGGAAAATCTAGGTGCTAAAGCAAAATACATGTGGACATTTTCTTTTCTTTTTTTTTTCTCCTTGAGTTGGAGTCTCACTCTGTCGCCCAGACTGGAGTGCAGTGGCCTCGACCTGCTGGGCTCCGGCCATCCTTCCGCCTCAGCCTTCCAAGGAGCTGGAACTACAGGCGTGCGCTACCACGCCCGGCTGATTTTTTGATTTATGGTAGAGAGGAGGTCTCGCCAAGTTGCCCAGGCGGGTCTCGAACATGCGGGCTCAGGCAATCCACTCACCTCGGCCTCCCCAAGCGTGGCATGACAGACTGAGCCACGGAGCCCGGTTCTTTTTCTTTTTTTGCATGTGGATATGTTCTAAGCTTCAGAGCCAAGAGAAGAAGGGAAGAGCTGAGTATGTCGGAGCCTCGGAGTTCAAGGCGGCTGCAGAGATCCTGCCACCCTTAAGTTGTGCTTCCTCTTCAGCTCCTGTGAGCTCGGTGGAGTGGGGTTGGGGGACCCTGGCTAGGAGATCTTCCTCATCCAATTAAAGCTGGAGTCTGTGCACAGACTCCACTATCCCTGGACAGGTCACAGCATGCTTTATTCTCAGAGTGGAGTCTAGGAACACATGGCAGGTGGCTGGTTTCCTCCTCATTTTTTCCACTCTTCCTGGAGGTGAAGCCATTTAGCTAGAGACTACACTTCCTGACCTCCCTTGTGGGTTGTGAGGCAGAGTGATTGCCGTGAACTGTGAGCCTAAGTGATGTGTTCAGTGTCTGTTTCATCTGAAATGGAAACCACTCCTTGTGGAGAAAGCTTGCTCTCCATCTCTCTTCCAATGGGCTGGCCCCTACGTGCTGGCAACACCATTCACTGAGTAGGTGAACACTGCCCTGCAGGACACAGGGGCAACAACAGGGAAGGGACCCGGATCTCTTAGTCGCCATGGGAGACAGAACAGCCTACACTGCCCAACTTCTCAATATTAAATAAAATAAAAATCAATTTGATCTTATGAGCCTTTGTGTTTGGGGGTCTGTTTTTTTTTTTTTTTTTTGAGTTGGAGTCTCACTCTGTCACCCAGACTGGAGTGCAGTGGCACGCTCCCGGCCACCGCAGCCTTGACCTGCTGGGCTCTGGCGATCCTTCTGCCTCAGCCTTCCAAATAGCCAGAACTACAGACGCGCCCTACCATGCCCGACTAAGTTTTTGATTTATTGTAGAGATGAGGTCTCGCCAAGTTGCGCAGGCAGGTCTCGAACCCGCGGGCTCAGGCGATCCACTCACCTCAGCCTCTCAAAGCGCGGGGTTACAGGCTGAGCCGCCGGGGTTTGTTTAATAAAAGAGCTTAGATTTGACCCTGGATAATGCACAACGAAGGTGGGAAGCAGAGCATTGGCTTCAAGTCAATATTTTGTCTTTCTTCATTCTTTCTTTCCTTCCATAAGTATTTTATGGAGTACCAGCACTGTCCCAGGCGACATGCTGGTTGCTGGTGATGTTAACCAAGAGTCATATCGCCACCTTTCTGGAGCATACATTTCACTAGGGAAAACAGACTACGACAAGTAAACAGACATAAAGTTAAACAACATAAAGACCTAACAACTGAAATACGTGTTGTGAAGGACCATAACTTGGGGCTGGGATAGAGATGAATCGTGAGAGATGCCACTTTAGGTAGCACGATCAGGGCCCACCTCTGCAAAAGGTGGCGTTTTAGCTGAACCTGAGCAGAACAGAAGACTCCAGGCTTGCACAGAGTGGGCAGATGCCATTCCAAGCAGAGCGGAGCATGTGCAAAGGCCCTGGGACAAGGAAAAAGTTTTTGAGCCTAGAGCACTGAAGACAAGAATTAAGACGGAGAAGGGTGCAAGAGGGGATTGGCAATGTGATGGTTTTATCTCTAGGGCAGCCAGAAGCTCCCTGGTGGAAGGGTTTCAGCCAGGATGGGAGTAAAGGCCGAGATCATTCACTGCACCATTAGCTGCTTGGCAGAAAAAGGACTGGAAAAGAGAAGACTTTCTGTAGCTGCCACAGGCCATTGTGACCTTGGCAGTGGAGGTTGAAAAAAGCTGTAAGAAGAACCACAGAAGAAATGTTCCAATCATGTAATTAATATTTGATGCATTTTATTATTTTAGAAGAGTCATAGAAGCCGGTCCTTTTTAAAAGTTAAGTTGGAAGAAGGGTTTCTTAAGCAATATGCTGTCTTAATTCCAAACAGGTTGGGAATTGCTGGTTTAGAGGTTTGTGGTGCTGTCATCTTGTCAACATCTGTAGTTTTGGGTTGTGGGTATGGCTGTTGAAAAGGGGGTCTCCCCCGAGGCGCTGAGCGCTGCTGATTCTGGGCCTCGGAAAAGCTGTTGCCATGGGGCTTTTAAAAAACTTCTGAAGGGGCCTGGTCTTCGTTTAGAGATAGCAAGGAAGGACATGGAAATATCTTCATGTTAAATATTTAGATACAGTTGGAGTAGACGCCATTATAATTTAAATATAGGTTTATATTGAATATAGCTAGATTAAAAATTTTATTGCAAATCAAAGTGTCCTAGATCATTAGCATGACCTGTTTTTCTCAAGCAAGCAAGAGCCACCATTCTTTCAAATCTGAATCCCTAGTGGAAATTTTGCCCCTTACAGAGCACTCTCCAGGCTCTTTGACAGAATAATTGACAAAAAAGGAAACAACACAGTTGCCAGATTTGCAGTTTGATGCAGTTAGTACAGGGGTTTTCTTTCTAAGGTTTTAAATACTGTCCTTAGAAATAGAAAATTGCTCTATGTATTTTTTTTTTTTTTTTTGCCAGAGAAGTGACACCAGGATCCGAACCCATCCAAGTTAAATATATTTCGAGACTCACTTTTGTTGGAGTAGGACGTTGCCTATCTAAGAAATCTAACAAGAAAAGAAGCCCAAGTTTCAGCATTTGCACATCAGGAAATGGTTAGCGTGCCCCAGGCTCGCCTTACAGACCTGCTGGGGAGGAAACTCTTTCTTGTCCCTCCCCCCGCCGTGTCCCTCCTTTCTGTCTGTGCCCAAAGGCTCCCAGGGGGAATGGGCTGAGGGGTCCGGTACGCTTGACCGCCCCTGGAGAATGGGCCGTCAGCTCAGCGGCGCTGGCCTGCGCTGGGATCGCAGCTCTCCTAGGGGCAGGAGGAGGGAAGAGAGAGGCGAGGAATCACACATGGCTGGGTTTCCTGTGGCAAGGTTCCCTTGTTTGTGCTTTCTTCCTCTGCTCCAAAAAAAGCCCCTGGAAGAGGCCTGGGGAGCCAGATCAAATATACTGGCTCCGGGCCAAAGCTTGACTTCTCCCCGGCCGGGAACTCCACGTCCTCAAGTCTTCCTTTCTGTCCCGTTGAAACTGATAGGGAAGGTTAATGAGATTAACATGGCCAAACACTGTGGGCTTCTGAGAAGGCAGAGGCCAGACACGCCCTGTCCACGAATGAACTACCAGCCAGTCCATTCCAGCTGGGGGCATTTCACTGAGCTCTCTTCTAGTGAAACCTGACTGTTTTCATCAGAAAGTTCCAAAGTAGCATGGATTCGGGGGCCCTTGGAGGAAGTCACAGCCGTGGCTACTCGGTCATTGCCTGTTGACCAGCGAATGAATGACTGAGTGTCCTGTTTTATTTTGCCCCTGACCTTTTCACCAGCTCAGCTCCATACTTGCCAACCTCTCAGGGAGGCAGTTATACATGTTTTCTGGTGTCAGTCTCCTTTTTTCCAAAAAGAAGTTGGATGTAGGGTGGAGTGTGGTACAATGAAGCCGTTGAGGACGGAAAGCAAACGCTGCATCCAGCAGCAAAAGGCAATACCTCCTTGGCTGGCGGTTTTCTGAATAGAAGATTCCTGAGAAAAGGGGAGAAGGGAAGAATTGTGTGTGTGTGAGATGGTGGACACGTTCATGAGTTTTTTTTTTTTTAATGGCTTGTAAGTGGAAAGGGGAACAAGAGTAAGTTTTCGGGAACCTATAAACCGCCAGCATTTTTGAGAGTATAAAAGGCAATATCTTTTTAAGGGGCAAATTCCTAACTTCCCACATAAAAGTATGGGAATTGAATGGTAAATCCTTCTCTGCCTACAAGACCCCTGAAAAGAGGCATGAAAAAGAGTTACGGTTCCGTTTCCATTCAAGTCTCTTGAAAGCCCGCGGATGGGACGCTGCACTGGGACACACAACCCTGGGTTTCAAAGCTGCCCGGATGACTTTTCAGAAATGATCTATTGTGGCGCTTTGTTGTGTCCGGGTCGCCCTCGTTTTGTTCTGCTCGGCTGTATCACTCTTCTGCCACAGCCATTAATCCACCCTGTCTACTCCTTCCCATTCAGAGGCGCGTTTTGCCCCTAGATGGCTGAAAGGTTCAGCATCGCTGCGGAGAGAGGGGGGGAGAGGCGGGAGGTGGCGAGATGCGGGGTGCCAGGCTCACCTGGGCGGCATGGGTGCTCAGGCAGGAAAGGAAACAGGGAGAGGGCAGGGAGCCAGCAGCCCCAGCGGGGTTCCTCCATCTGCTGAGAGCCTGGGCCAGGCAAAAAGGAGCCTTTTTCGGACACTTTAGCTGTGTGGCCGAGCTGCTTGGCAGGACGCTGGGAACTCGAACTCATGAAGCCTGCCAGGGAGCCCTGATTTTTCGGTTTTGATTTGATTCACTCACCCATCATTAGGCAAATACAGGCCCATGGTGGCTCAGGGATCTTCAGGCTGGGATAAGTGGTGAGAAATCCAGTGATTATGAAAAAAGAAAATTATGAAAAAAGAAACTTAAATTTGAAACCTGTCATTTACTTAGTAACTCAACCTCGGTTCATGGTCTTCCGTCCTCTTGGAAATCTCATTATATTCGATTATGTTCTAAATAGGGAAGGTGCTTCTTTTTCACCTCCTCTCTGTCCTGCTTTTAATAGTGCAGAGGGACAGTCCAGAGGTCCTGAGGGATCCTGTCATATGCCAGGTTATAAAGGACTAGCAAACATTCCTTAAATACGTACCAAAGTCTGTCCTTCTCACTCCAAGCCCATTGAGGGGCAGCGGGGGTTCAGGGTTGGGGGTGGTGGTGGCTTTCCATGCCAAGGACTGAAGAAAGAATTTCCTGAGGCTCTCACACTGGCATCAAATCTGTGGCTGGGAAGACACTTTCTTTTACAACTAGTGTGATGGTTGCGCCCACCTGTGGGAGGTGGGGGATGGGGCCCAAGAGACTCTAGTGTCCAGGAGAAAGACGAAAGCCAGCCACCCACCCGCACAGATCTCCACAGCTCCTCAGGGACACACAGGAGGTTGAAAAACAAACACGGGAGCAAAAACATTTTCCAAACTTCAGCTGAATAATAAAAGTCAGTCTTCCTTAATTGGCTGGATTTTCATGGACAACGTGGATCTAAGACAAACATTTAAGGTAAAAGCTGCACCATCATTCAGGAATGAACAGTTTTGAACATGATAGGGTCAGCCCCAGTCTCCAAGTGAGCTGTGCGACCTTAGGCAAATCACTGAAACTGCTGGGCTGCCATTTCATCCCTAATATGAGGGGAACCCCCCAAAATCGGAATTTGTTTTTGGAGGGAAGGACCCTTGTTGCAGTAAAGGCTTCCCCAGCACAGCAAGTGTTCTAGGAACCCCTCGGCACCAGTGTGCCGGCAACCATTGTCGTGAGAGGCTGCGTTCAGGTTCAGCGAATTTTTCCTGGAGATTCTTTCAACACGCTTGCCCATTTCTTGATGGGTGATTTACGAGGGCACCTTTGCACACTGTCGAGTGTTCAGCAGTTTTTGACCTCAAATGGCATGACCTCCGTGTCCTACCCTCCCTATTCACGCGATCTCACCCCAAGTGACTTCTTTTGTTTCCCTGGGTGAAAAGAGTTCTCCAAGGGACACGTTTTGCTGATGTGGAAGACGTGAAACCAAAAACAGCAGAAGCACTAAAAGGCATCTACATGGATGAGTTCAAAAACTGTTTTGAGCAGTGGAAAGAGCATTTCGATAGGTGGATTGCATCAAAGGAAGAGTATTTTGAAAGTGACTGAAGTTTAAACGTGCAAGCATAAATACTCAGTTAATAATTGACGAATTCCGGTTTATTTGGGGTCCTTCCTTGTGGAGTGAATCGATGGGTTTCAGAGTCACTGGGGAGACTTGTCAAAGCATTATTGCAGGACCCCAGAGCTGCTGATTTAGTCGGCCCGAGGTGAGACCCAAGGCTTTACATTTCTAACCAGTTCCCAGGTCCCTGCTGGTCCAGGGACCACACTTGAAGTGGTTTCTAGATGTACTCTACAGCCTAATCTAGCTAGAAAATACAATCTTTTCTGTAGGGGATGAGGTAGAATTTATTGACAAGTTGACAAATAGTAAAGTTTTTATGTTGAAATTTGCCCTGAAAAGAATTCACTGATGTGTCACTAGCCCTTAACATTTTTTTTTGAGAGCACATTTGCATG
>CAUYQG010053238.1:0-28882 GCA_963574415.1 Tarsius wallacei
TAAATCAAAAAATTATCCAGGTATGGTAGCGCGCGCCTGTGGTTCCAGCTACTTGGAAGGTTGAGGCGGAAGGATCGCCGGAGCCCAGCAGGTCGAGGCTGCGGTGGCCGGGAGCGGCCACTGCACTCCAGTCTGGGCGACAGAGTGAGACTCCAACTCAAAAAAAAGAAAAAAAAAAAAATGGCTCAGTAAACTCTGAAAGGATTCCATTTTACAGATGAATACACCACTAAAATAAGAAACAATTTCCTCTGAAGATGTCTAATTGAATTCCTGATGGCATGGGTCAGCTTTATTGTTTTTCAAAAGAAAGCCACATTTAAGATAGATTGGTGCTTCAAAGTAGTTATTTAGCTTCCAACTATTTCTGCTTTTTTGGACAATCAATGTGAAATGTTTGGAAAGCTAACAAAACATTTGTGAACGCAGACTAATAACAAAATACATTAAAATCTTTGAAATAATAAATAAGTATAGTCTTAATCTAATTGCTGTATGTTCAACCATAAATTATTTCCTTAAACCTTTTCAAAATGTTCAATACCATCCTGCTTTTTAAATAGTTACTTTAAAAGTCTACATCAACTGGCCTTAGTGCTTCAGTTATATCCTTAGTTACTAAAGTGTGAAAGACATAAATTGCTTAAACTATCAGTTCTCAAAGTTTTAAAAACTGTGCTCCACGGTTACCACCTTCCAGTAGAAAATGGACTCATTGATACTAGGGAATTGGCAAGGAACAAAATAATGAAAATGGTGCAAGAATTCAGGCACAATAGATTTTTTAAAAGTGTTTGTTCTTTGATAGAATTCATGGTGTAAAACTGGAATTGTAGATGCATCTTCTGTAAAGAAAAGGAAATAATTGCATTTTTGGATCAGTTTGCAGTTGTAAGGAAAACACTCACCTACTTCTGGCAGGTTGAATACTGTGCTTTTTGAATCACTAGTTTTAAAACATCAGAAATGATCTGAGTGTTCAGTACCAAAGAGAAGTGACTGAAGTGAGACAGGAGATCAGTTTGCTAAACCAGTGTGACAGTGGCAATTTGGGGGACACTGATGGAAACCCAAAGATAAGAGACTACAAATGGAAATAGTGTTAAAGATCTGGCTTTTAAATGGTGATGGGCTTGAATGCGTTCCTTTCTATTCTGTGATGTCTTATCTGTATATCTTGTTTGGTGGTGGCGGTGGAGCGTGCAGGGACAGGAGGAAGATAAAAGAGCTGATAAAAGGATAAAGAATCTTCAGGGAGACAATCAGACCATTTGTCAATAATAATCTTCACTTTTTAAACAGGTATTTATGCCTTCTTTTTTTTTGGGTAGTTGTTATCTTATTCAGAGGCAAATGACTGTAGAGTGAACAATTTTTTTCTAATCTTTGATAAGAAAATGCTTCCGAAGTTCCACTATTAAGTGAAAAAAATTGGTTTTGGTTTAAGGTAAACATACCTTATGAAATGGAAGCATTACTGTTTCCATAATCATTTGATAATTATTTCTTGAATGTTTCTAACATTACAGTATAGCATTCTTCTAAGGTGCTTGAAGTATCCTTCCATGTCTAGTTTACTAAGAGGTTTTTAGTTAAAAAAAAAAAAAAGAACTGACTGTTGAATTTTATGGCATAGCTTTTCTGTACTTGTTTATAAGGACTTCAAGTTTTCTTTTTTAAGTTTCAGTATGTGTCGAATTATATTAATATATCTTCTCATATAAAATCACTCTCACTTTCTTGCAATAAAACTGATTTAGTCATTAAAAAAAATGGTGTCCTACAGGACTTGATATATTTCTGTTGGACCTCATGAATTTTTTGAATTATAATTATGCCAAATTTATTTGAAATTATTGAATATATATTTATATGAGGGACTGACATTATTTTCTTTTTCTTACCAGTATCAGATTTTGTACCAGGAATTTGCTCTTTTGTAAGATTTATTGAAGAGTTTTTCACTTTTTCTATGATCTGGCATAATTTAGATGGCAAGATAATTAACTACTCTTTGTAGGAGTAGAGAACTTACCCTATACAATTTTGTCTAGTGTCTGTTTGTGGAGATGAAGAACGTCACAACTTTTTAACATTTCTGTATTGTTATTGATATATCTTCTCAAGGCAATTTTGGTAATTTCTGTTTTCCTAGAAAATGATTCCGTTCAGGGAAGATTTTCAAATTTATCCTCTGCATCTAGTCAAGAGACAGACAAGAGAGAAAGATGTCAGAGGGTAGTGCAGGCCAGGTCTAGACATGGAGTATGTTACTTTTACCAGTTGGGTTGAGTATCCTATTAGATTTTCTTTTGAGTTAAATACTCCCTGCATGAATCATTGTGACTGCTGATATTATAAACTATTTACGAATGTTGGGATCATCGGTTACATGTTCTGCAATTTGGCATGTTTCCCCTCACTTCATATATCACGTGCGTCTTTCTTTTTTAGCTCGTGAAGAACAAGGTTTCTTAAACTTGGAGCTATTGACATTGGGCCTGATCATCTGCTGTGAGGGCTGATCTGTATTGGAGGGTGTTTATCAGCATCCCTGGCTTTTATGAATTAGGTGTCAGTAGCACATTCCTTCCCCAGATTGACAACCAAACATATCTCCAGATATTGCCCGATGGCTCCTGGAGAGAAGGGCAAAATTGCTTCCTCTTGAGAACCACTGATGAAGAACTATGTATTCTTTTTAAAACAGTAAAAACAGTCCAATTTTCCAGGGAACTGGATGCCCATAGAACAACATTTGTACAGTGAAAAGCACCAGCAGCCTGTTGACCGGCTTCTGTTTCTTGCCTCCATAATTCCTGTTTTCCCACACGTGGTTTCAGTGAGAAGCTAGACCCCCTCATTTGACCACCTGCTGCCTGCTGACAAACATCTCTTCCTTGCACCTCCTGTTTTCCTTCCAGGATATATAAACCCTTAACTTTAGTTGGGGAGGGGGAAAATGGTAGAGCAAGGGGATAGAGAGAGTGGGGAGTAGGCTGAGGGTAAGGGAAAGGTGGGGGGAGGGGAAAAGAGGGTTGGATTTGAGGTTTGGCTCCTCTCTCTCTGGCTGTCATCAGAGATAGTAAATAGTAAAGTCTTCTCCTCCGGTAAATACTCACTTGTCTAGCGATTGGCTTTCTGTGTGGTGGGCAGTGAGACCCAGACTGAGCCACTGGCATTTGGTAACCACAGCTGCACAGAACTTTATAAATGTACTGTCATTACTGAATAACCTACAGATGAATCTTCAGGTTTTTTTATTTTTATTTTTTTTATTTTTCCACTATTACAAAATGCTGACATCATTATTCTTTGACTCTTGTGCTTCTATGGGATAAATTCTACTAATAGTACTGGAATTGCTGGATAAAACACATGCGTGATTTTTACTTCCATATTGCCAGAAGCCAATAAAAGAGGTTATCACAATAAGTACTCTTTTTTTTTTTTTGGAGTTGGAGTCTCACTCTGTCACCTAGGCTGGAGTGCAGTGACATGCTCACGGCCACTGCAGCCTCGACCTGCTGGGTTCAGGCGATCCTTCCGCCTCAGCCTTCCAAGTAACTGAACTATAGGCATGAGCTTCCATGCCTGTCTTATTTTTTTGTTTTATTGTAGAGACGTGGGCTCACCAAGGTGCTCAGGCTGGTCTTGAACCCCTGAGCTCAGGCAATCCTCTCATCTCGGCCCCCTAAAGTGCTGGGATTACAGAATTGAGCCATGTCGCCTGGCCCTGATGACATTCTTAATGATTTCATACTCAGAAAAACTACTTACATCCTGAGATGACTAAAATATCTACTCATTTTATTCTTTCTTTTTATGTTTTTATTATTTACATTTAAAGATTTGTTCCTTATGGAATTTATGTTACAAATTGCTGTGTAAAAATCAGCTTAATTCCCTGAATTATACACCACATCTTAAAAAAAAATCAGCTTAATTTTTTTCTCAAATACTTATTCCATTGCCTAATAACTTTTATTTAATAGTTTGTCCTTTTGTTTTTGTTCAAAATATCACCTTGTCCATGTACTAAATTCTCAACTTCCATTTGTTTATTTACCCATTTCTGATAAACACCATACTGTTTTATTTACAAAATCTTTATAGTAAATTTTGATATTTAGTAGGAAAGTTCTCTTTTGTTCTTTTTCAAAATTGATAAAAGTATTCTTACATATTACTCTTCGATGAATTTTATAATCTATTTCTTGTGTTCCATGAAAAATCTTGTTGGGTTTTTAATGTGATTGCACTGATTTTATATATTGTTTGGGGGAAAATTAAAAGGTTGTAATATTGAATTTTCCTTCCTTTAATGTGATTTGTCTATTTATTCAGTTTCTTTTTTTAAGGACTCTGGGAAAATTTTTCTTTAGTAGTTTTTTTCAGTTAGTGGTAGCTCTCTCAGGTTGCTGATTTTCTTCAAATGACTGTTTATCCTTAGTTGTATGTTTATTTTTGTGAAGGAAAGATTTATTGATTAGAACAGGGAACCAATGTGGGTATGTTTGCCCCAAATTCCACCCCTTGCACAAGTTGATGAACTCCAGGTCTTGAGGTAATAGGTGGGTCCTGTTTCGTAGATAGGCTTCACTTTGATGTGTGTGGAAGGTTCCCCATGACTGCTAAGTGAGGATGATGCTATAGGTGGAGCATGGGTGGAGATGTGCACCCATGGGAGCATGGCTGGAGCATGGGGGAGATGTGCACTTGAGTGTGTTTAACTCCTGGGAAGAACTTGGTCAGACTCTCATACTCACAATATACACCTAACCACACACTTCTTTTCCTTTGTTTAGATATATAGAAGAATTTTCAGAGTTCTGGCTGAAGGCCGGTGCTGCAGCAGGCAAAGGATGAACTGTCTGGCCTAGCTGTCAAAGGCCATCCTTTTGCAAATTACCCTAAATGCTGCCCCACAGCTTCTGTGACTTCCTTTTCTGCCAGTTTTAAGCTTAGAGCTTTCCTGGTAGGAATGACCCTCACCTCTGCTAGAGCCTTATCTGCTAGAACCTTATCCCATGCTTATTTTGAATGTTGGTTTTCTCTGCTCTGGCTTATCTCTCATTGTAATCTATTCTGCTTTACATCTTCCAGAAAGCCATCAACATTTCTGATCAAAATATTTCTTACTTTTACTAATTCTACCACTTTTTATGAGTATGATTTTACTGTCATTTTTTTGAGTTGGAGTCTCAGACTGTCGCCCAGACTGGAGTGCAATGGCCGCTCCCGGCCACTGCAGCCTCGACCTGCTGGGCTCTGGTGATCCTTCTGCCTCAGCCTTCCAAGTAGCCGGAATTACAGGCACGCGCTACCATGCCTGGCTAATTTTTTGATTTATTGTAGAGAGGAGGTCTCGCCAAGTTGCCCAGGCGGGTCTCGAACCCGCGGGCTCAGGCAATCCATTCACCTCAGCCTCCCAAGGCATGGGATTGCAGGCTGAGCCACCGAGCCCGGCCGTTACTGTCATTTTAATAACTTTTTTTTAACATGATGTGGGTATGTGTAATTGAGGAGCTTGCATTTAAATCAGAAATCTGGAATTTAAGAAACTTTATTTTCTAACAGGCTCCCTTTGCTATACAAGAAAGTAACTCAGTTTTGTATATTACGTATGTAACTGGCTACCTGTCTGAACATCCTTTTTTTTACTAATGAGTTTATCAGTTCATTTCTTTGTGGTTTAGGAGAGTTGCTTTCCATTAATTTAGTCATCTTGATCTTCAGACTCAACACTTTTTTGGGAGGAATATTTTCTTCTGTAATTGTTTCTGCCTCATCTATTCTGTTGCCCTTTCTGGAAAAATTATGTACATGTAAATACATACCTATGCTTTTTATTGTCTATTCTCTCATTATTTTTATCTTTTATCATGTTCTGAGTTCTGGGTATACAGCAAATATTTATGGAAAACCACGTATATGCAGTAGTTATCACTGCTACTTTTCCAAAAGCATCAATTTATGCAATCTTGACTATTTTTCAGAATGAATAAAATTCTAAACATGTAGGTAATTGTTTTGCTAGGTCATTTGAAAATGCTAAAGTAGAACTGTTTTTTTTTAAAATCATTCCTTTATTTGTCCTCTCCATATTATTCATTTAAAAGTCATTGATTTTTTTCAATTATTCAGTCTTCTCAAAAGGAAGCCAAGAGGATATTTACTTATTAAATGGTCACTCATAAGGTTTTTCAAAATAAGGGCAGAGGAGACCCATCCATCCCTTCTCCAGCTCCACCATATACATAGACCAAAGTCTGTGTATATGGAATACTTTGCTGAAGGCTTAGACATTCCCAAAAGGGTATTGCATGTCAGGAGGGACAATGATTGAAATGTTAAGGAGTCTAGATTTAATTTTTTTTTTTTCACAAGGGAGGATGTTTTCAGTCTTTTGGCTTTCATGTGCTCAGCATTCTCTTGCATGTCTCCTCCATGACTGACCAGCTTCTCCTACACTTGAACTCTCCTCATCCCAGCATGCATTTTTCTTAGTTTGGAAACTTCAGCACTCCTCAGGAACCCCTATTCTTTTCCAAGGATGCTTGTATGCCTTGATATTTTCTGGCATTGCATTTAACAGTATGGGCATAGGATGAGCTTAGGTATTCCTCTCTGGACAGTTGTGCAGAATCCAGAGGATCATGGGCTCTAGTTCCAGGAGAAAGAGTGATCGTGTTTTCCAATCTACTCAATTCTACTTTATCCCTTCTGTTAGTGAATGAATGAGTCAGGACCCAGTTAGGAAAACACATGACACCAACTATTTTAATAGAAAAAGAAATATGAGGAAATTGGAATTAGAGGACTAAAAGAAAATCAGGGATCACTGAGGTAACACACTTATAAGAACTGCCCAGACCTTGAAAAGGGGGAGCTGGTTGGCAGTAGTATCTCTGAGGGAGTGCACTGAGGCTGACTCTGGGAGTGTGAAAGCAGTGCCAACACTGGAACCAATCGCTGCTAAAGCCAATTGCTGATGATGCTTTAATTCAGTTTAATTAATTAATTAATTAATTGAATAGAAGCCTCACTCTGTCGCCCAGGCTGCAGTGCAGTGGCCTGCTCATGGTCACCGCAGCCTCGATCTGCTGGACTCAGGCTATCCTTCCACCTCAGCCTTCCATGTAGCTAGAACTACAAGTACACACCACTTGTAGAGACGAGGTCTCACCAGGTTGCCCAGGCTGGTCTCAAACCGCTGGGCTCAGGCAAACCTCTCACCTCGGCCTCCCAAAGTGCTGGAATTACAGGATTGAGCCACCGTGCCTGGATTATTTTTATTTTATTTTTGTGGGTGTTCAATTCACAGAAACAGTTTACTACCAATTGGGAATTAGAAGTCCTGAGCCCCAAAAATGGCTCTGCCACACCCAAGTCTTAAAAATGTTGGGCTCACTTTACTAAGATGTAAAAAGAGGGGTTAAATTGTATGATCTCTGAAGACTCATCCAACCTAATATTCCACATTGTAAGTAGATTTGATTCCTTTTAAAATTCCTCCTGGCTGCCTCCTGTTGAAGCTATGGTTGAACTTATCAAAAGGCAGTTAGAGGGATGCTAATAGGAGAATCTAGATTAATTTACCAATCTAGCTAGTAGGCAACTTTTCAAACCCTAAAAATTACAAATATAAATAACCACTACAAAGTTCTTTGTAGCATAGTACAATCTTAAAACAAAAACTCAATATTTATAGCTAAGAATAAATCATGTGAAACCTGTAACATTTTATTTGTTAAAAATAAAAGACCTAAATGTAACTTTCCCCCCAAAACACCAAAAAGTACAGTGTAAAGCACCTCCTCATTAAATACAAACTTTCATTTTGTGACGTGCTGCGTCAATGTTTCTCATATACCTTGATGCAAATAAAATTTTAAGTTTCATCCTGTTTAAAAACAAACTTTAAGAAATGAACAAGTATGACTAAAACTACATTCCTAGAAGGAAACTGTTTCTCCAACAAAGCATATTGTTTTGTTTATATATATATATATATATACACACAACATGTGAGTACTCAAGAATTTTAATTTAGTTGTACCAAAGGCAAAATTTTATACTTATGATGCCGCCTTTAAAAGCCATTGCTGGTGCAACACTAATGGGAGCAATGAGCAGATAGGAAGGCGATATTTTGTCTCTGCGCCAGCGTCATAGTCTCCTTCTAGTGACCCTTATTGGCCAAACAAAACAGACAGCCACTGGAGTAGGAGAAATGTTTGCAGAGTCTCTAAGCCTCAGCACCACAAAGCTGAGTAGAGAAGGGAGGGTTTGTTGGTGGGAGACAATAGCGAATATTCTCCACAGTGCAAACCAGTGAGAATCAGATGTGAAGTGGACATTTGTACAAGGATATATATTTACATTCATCAGAGATGCACAAGCTAATCCTACATCATGGAAATAAAATTTTGGTGCAAGGATAGACAGATAAGCCAATGGAACAGATGAAGTCTAGGAATAAATGTGCACATAAATTGTGACTTGATTTGTAATAAAGGTGCAATTGTAAATACGTACAGAAAAGATCACTTTTCAATCAGTGATGCTGGAGAAATTGGTACCTATTTGGAGAAAAAAATAAATCTTGAACTTGACTTTACACCCACAAAAAAATTAATTCAGACCATAGATCTGAATGTGAAAGGCAGAACAATAAAACTTCTAAAATAAAACAAAGAAAAATGATCGTGGTGTAGGCAAGATTTCTTAAACAAGCCGCAAAAAGCTTTGGGTTAGAAAAGAGAAAAGAAAAAGATAAATTGGGTTTCATTAAAATTAAGAACCTCTGTTAATCAAAGGAGGTTAAAGTGAATAAGCAAGCCACAGATCAGGGGGAGGTATTCCTAATACATATATTTGACAAAGGATTCATATTCAGTATAAAAATAATTATAGATTCTAACACTTGCAAATCAGTGAGGTTAATACATATAACCCAAATTAAAACCACAATGAGGAAATATTACACACTCAGTAAAATGACTAAAATTAATATTCAACATAAAGTTTGGTGAAATGTTAGAGCAGCTGGAGCTCTCATTCATTCCTGATGGAAGTGTAAATTAGTCCAACCACTTTGGAAAACTGTTGGTATCTATTAAAGCTAAATGTACTTCTATCTTCTCTTATTTTATGACTCAGAAACTCTACTTTTAGGTATATGTCCAAGAGAAATGAGTGCATATATCTACCAAAAGCCGTCTAAAAGATTGTTCTTTGCAGCTTTAGTCATCATAGCCCAAAAGTGGAGACACTACAAATGTCCAATAGCAGAAGAATGCAAAAGCAAATTGTAGTATATTCATAAAATGGAATACTCAGCTATAAAAAAGAAATGACTAATATATACAATAGTGTGGATAAATCTCAAAAACATTCTGTTGAACAAGAGAAACAAGATACAAAAAGAAGTGATATTCCACATACATGAAGCTAAAGACAGGTAAATATAATCGATGATGATAAAAGTCAGAATAGTGGTTATTGTTGGTGTGAGCAGTGAACTGGAAAGAGGCATGAGGGAATTTTCTGGAATGATGGAAATGTTCTATATCTTATTCTGAGGTAGTTACATGGGTTGCATACATAAGTAAACATTTATCTAGCTATACAATTAAGAATATATACTTTATAGCATACAAATTATACCTCAAGAAAGAAAAAATAAACCTGAAAAAAAAGGAAAAGACTGCTTCTTATGTTAGCATGTTCCTGGTCTAGCCCTTCAGGAACAATAGATAATCAGGATTGCACTGAGAAGTTTTTGGCTCTTTTCTGTCTTGATAAAGGTCTAGTATCACCCAAAACAAAACAAAGCAAAACAAAACAGAAATCACAGCTATTAGGTTAACCTTTTTTGTGTCTTGTGAGAAGAGGCATTAATTTCAAATGGAATTTATTTTAATTTTAGGGCTCTTTCTAAGAGAGATCACAGGATGGGAAGTTTATTTATCATACCTTGGCATATAGAGAAAGATGAAAAAGACCTTATCTACAAAGATCTCGCAGCACATGGAGGATGCACTTGGGAATCATGGAGGGTAGTCATTGAAGCAATACATAGAGCTGAGCTAGAGGCACAGGTGTGCAGTCAGAAAAGCTGTACACAGAGAGCACGTGGCCAGTGCTAGTTATTCTAATTCAAATCTTGGGTTTTTTTTTTTTTTTAAAGCCAACCTATCTTTGAACAGCTGGTGAAGAATTATTTGTGGGCAAGTGCGCGTGCGCGTGCGTGTGTGTGTGTGTGTGTGTGTGTGTGTGTGTATACATTACAAGGAGAAGCGAACTATATTTATGTCAACCTGTTGATCCTTTTCTATCCCTTCTGCTGAATTTCTTGGGATGATAAATGATAGCCTGCTTGCACCTCTAACCCTTGTCAGCAAGGGGCCCAGAGGGGAGTCAAACCCTTGTTGGGTAAGTTATGGGTATTCTGCCAGAGAAATTGTGGTGCTCTAGGAAGAAGATGATTCTGACTAAAACACAAGTAAAAAAGCAAGAAGTCTGGAATGGCCATTATTTGGAAGTCAGAGGGAAAGACCAAGAAAAGCAAATGAAGACTAATGGTATAATGCTCTCCCAAAGCTGAGTTTCTATCATTGCCTGAATAATACATAAACCTGTAATTAAGATTTAAGATGATGCTTGTGGGAAATGTTCTTTTGGGTCAGAAGAATTCAATATTTCTTGTGGGTATTAAAGGCAAGATAATCAATCATATTTTCACTCTCTATTGGAAGGAAGGGAGTAGTAGCTTAAACCATAAGGAAAGTGCTGACATATATAAAAAGAAGAACTGAGGCTACGGGGAGTGGTGCTAGGAGGATAGAAATTCCAGAGTCATAGGAGTCTTGGTTAATCTGAACAGCCGAAATCCATGGAAAAACCCACACGAGTTGTGATTCTTCGGTGTGTGTGGAGGAGAGGGTGGGGAGAGAATTGACTTGGAGTTTTGAACTTTTAAGAGTTTTTCTTATAAAACAAAGTTTGTCTAAACACTTTCTGGCCTACCAACCTATATTTGTTGAGCACCGATTTTAGGTTTGAGATCTTTGCATTAAAAAGCAAGACTGCTCAACCTGTTTGGACTGAGTTCTGTGAAGTAAACCGTTTATCTTCTGCTTAGCAGATTCTCTTCAGGTTTCTAATCTGTTTTACATGTTCTGGTATTCATTTCCCAAAGTTCTATATGTTACTTCAACAAATATGTTTGTCCTTTTGCTTTGATGATGGGAAGATTTCTTCAAATCCCTGAGTGTGGGCTCCTTCAAGGATCCCAGCTTTATGTGGAGTCTGTTTCACTCTCCTGCCTTGCTCAGGCCCAAGGCTCATTTCTCCTCTTTACAGCTGTTAAAATGCAAGTCCTTTGCAGCATCTTGGATGGATTTAGAGTCTATCATACTTAGTGACCTATCACAGAAACAAAGAACAGAGTACCACACAGTCTCACTCATAAGTGGACCCTGAACATTTACCATAATACTGTAAGAAAGGGATTGGCAGTAGTGGGATATTGCCAGGTTGCGGGGGATGGGAGGAAGAAACAACATCGATAAGGGTACCTGATCTCAAACTAGGCAAAGTGGGGACCAAAGGGAGGCCCAAACTTTACCTGTATGATAACCACTTGTGTACCTAATCCTGTATTGTACCCTACATCTTTAAAATAAAAATAAAATAAAATGCAAGTCCTGTCACCACCCACTTACCCTTCATTTTTTGGTCTCACTGAAATTTTAGTTCCCATTTACCATTTCACACAAGTAGAACACCACATAAAGATAAAGTCAGAGACTGAGATAATGCATCCACAAACCAAAGAGTACCAAAGATTGCCAGCAAAGCACAGAAGCTTGGAGAGAGGCAAGGACCATATTTTCTCTCACAGCCCATCTTAGACCGTGTGGGCTGCTGAAACAAAAAGCTGTAGAATGGGTAATTTATAAAGGACAGAAATTTATTTGTCTCAGTTCTGGAGGCTAGAAAGTGCAAGATCAAAGTGCCAGCAGTTTGTGTCTGGTGAGGAGCATAGTCTCTGCTTCCAAGATGACAACTTCTTGTTGTATTCTCCTGAGGGGAAGAACACTTCTCACGTAGTGAACATAGGGCAAGAGGACCGAAAACTGCTTGACATCTCTTTTTAAGGTCCTTAATCCCATTCCCAAGAAAGGTGCCTTCATGGCCTAATAATTTCTTAGGGGCCCCGCCTCTTAATGCTATCACATTGGCCATTAAGTTTCAGTATTTGAATTTTGGAGGGGACGCATTCAAACTATAGGACAGTCCTTAAAGCAAATGAACCCTGCTAACATTGTGATGTAAGACTTCTAGTTACCAGAATTGTGAGACAAAACATTTCTATTGTTCTAAGTCACCCAATTTGTGGTACTTTGTAATGGCAGCCCTAGAAAACTAATATAGGTAGGTAGGTAGGTAGATAAACAGAAAGAAAGGTAGAAAGAAAAATAGGTAGATAGGTAAATAGATAGACCTAACTAGGGTTAAACAAAGAAGAAAACAGCAGCGATGAAGAAGGTGAGGTTCATTTAAGAATGAACGCTAAGGGTATATGATTTTCTATGAACTGTGAAATTGCTGTTTGCAAAGTCTGTCACAAGACACCTGATTTGACTTACATTAAATAGATGAAAACCATAGTGACCATAGGTACCAAAAGACATAATATGCAACCATTGGTACCAAAGGACGTCCTACTGATAATGGAGACCCACAACTGTCTGTCCATATTGATACTATCCTTAAAGTAAGGCATAGCTTTTGACTGGGCCTGCACATACCTACATTCCTGAGAATTATCAAAAGAAAGTGTATTCCTTTATCTCCTATACATTCCCTGTTAAGTCACTTCAAAGAACTCTTAACCCCCTACAGACTGCACTTACTCAACTGAGAGAAATGAATCCCTATTCACTCCCTTTTATCAATGGTCATAGATTTGAAAATATAGCACCCATGTAACCATAAGCCTTGTAATTTATAGAACATTTTGCATGTTATAACCACTAATCAACAATATGTTGTAGTGAATAATGTTTTACTTTGTAATAGGCTCTGTTAACTTCCTTACTCTATGGCAAACTTATTCAACTCTTCAGTTTGGTGTTACTGATAACACTGTAAGCAACCTTTTGGTAGCTGGTGCCAGGAAATGTGGACCATAAATGTTACTATTGACAAAATGCAGCTGTAGCTTAAGTTCTATACAATGTCCTGTCAGTCACATAGTCAATGTATAGGTACCAGCAGCCCTAAACCTATAAAAACGGGCTGTGGAACCTAAGGGGTAGGCAAACTGGTTCCAGAAATGCCAGAAGCCAGGTTCTGTCTCCCTGAATCCAAATTCAGAAATCAACTTTCTGCCAATTCCCTGCCTCTTGATTTATTGGTGTTGAGAGAGAGCAGCCAAGTGTTTACTCGGACCACAACACTACATCTGTCAGAGTTCAGTCAGGACCACTGGACATGCAAATTGGCGGTCACAGACTGGGTGGGCAAGCAGCAAACAATTTCCATTTCCCCATCTCTATTAGAAGGTTGTTATAAAAAACAGACCAGACATAGTGGCCCATGCCTGTAATCCCAGCACTTTGGGAGGCCGTGGTGGGAGGATTGCTTGAGCTCAGGAGTTCAAGACCAGCCTGGGCAACACAGCAAGACCTCATCTCTACCAAAAAAAAAAAAAAAAATTAGCCAGTCATGGTGGTGCATCCCTGTAGTCCCAGCTACTCAGGAGGCTGAGTCAGGAGGATCACCTGAGCCCAGGAGGTTGTGGCTGTGGTGAGCCATGATCGTGCCACTGCATTCCAGCCTGGGTGACAGAGTGAGATCCTGACTCAAAAAAAAAAAAAAAAAAAGATAGTTGCAAAAACACAATGGACTGCACGCTCATTGATTCAGGTTACTGGTAGGAATGAGCATTCAGGTGCTGTCCTTGGGAAGTGCTGATGAGCAGAGTCAGCTAATGTTGATGTAGCAGTGAGAGGAGAAGAGTGGTTATGAGCATGAAAACTTACCACTCTTTCCAAGTAGGCTGAGTATCATGAAATTTGACATTATAAGGCCAGCAGCTTCTGGGTTTGGGATTGCTGGTCTCCTGCTGTGGGGGCATGAGCAGTGTTGGAAGTCTATCCTTTATAGCTTGTCTATTAGAAATCTCTGGGGACTTCTTGCAATTTCTAGAGAATTTTGTTGTATCTGCCTAAATCAGAGAAATAACTTGCTGTGGGAAATTAAATAAAGAGAAAATCAGGCCAGGCACTGTGGCTCACCTGTAATCCCAGCACTTTGGGAGGCTGAAACAGGAGAATGGCTTGAGTCCAGGAGTTTGAGACTAGCTTGGGCAACATAGTGAGACCCTGTCTCTACAACAAATTAAAACATAAATTAAAAAAAAAAAGTCTGGAGTCTGTTTTTCACCTCATTCATTCCTGATTTGTCCTTATTTCAATCTAATTTTGGTCCAATTCTGATTTTTTAATTCTGTTCTCCCCATGTTCATGATGCCATTCTTGCCTTAGGGCCTGGGTTGTACCTGTGTTTTCTGACTTTTTGGCTTGGGCCCTTTCAAAGCATTTGCATCTTTGGCTTATTCTGTTTCAGTATTCTTTGTATAGGACCCCTCACCTTCAGGACACCAAGCCCTGGCTGATCCAGCTGTCCTTGTCCTGTCTTTTAGGTGACAATGTTAAAACTGAACTAAGCACAACGGTAAGATAAATGTGAAATTCCATGGCATGGTGCCAAGTCACGTGAGAGTGGATTTTCAAAGGAAATATCATGAAATGGCTCCATGACCCTTGGCCCCTTACCTGCTTCAAGACTGAGAGGATAGAAGGGGGAGGGTTTGCAAAGAGGTTTCTTTGGAAGGAGCTGTTGCTGCTTTTTCCTACATGAAGCCCTGGCAGGGCAGCATCCACAGGTGTACTCAGAGAAATGGTAATGTGGGAGGCACTGAATTTAGGAACCACTGTAGACAGGGATTGAGTGGAATAGAGACCCCTCTTACGGCCTGCAGGTCCCTGAGCGTGAAAATAAAGAAAAATCTTGAGTTCCTTCAAGGGAAATTCCAGGCACCTAGCTAGCCTCCAAAAGTGAACGAGCAACTTGACAAGCAAGAAGATAACAGTAGCTTAATACAACAGCCAAGGAAGTTAGAATTGTGGTATGTTTGGTTCCTCTATAGAAACTAAAAATGATATTCTTTTTAAAATTAAAAACACAAAAACCATTTCTTAGCTGTATGACAATCTCACTTCAAATATAAATATTAATATTTCAGCAACCCAAGTATATTTTCATTATTCACCATGAGATGTTCAAGGAAGGATATATTTGATACAGAGATGTATTCACTGCTTGAATGACTTGTTGGGAAAAAAAAAAAAAACAGTTCTAGTGCTTCCAAATACCAGTCTCACTCTTGGAATAAGACTAGCCAATCTTTACTAAAAACTTAATAATCTGGGATAGAAAGAATATATTTTATGAATTCTTATTTATCTATTCCATAAAAATAACATCTTAACATATGTCCTTGAGTTGTTTGCCAGAAACCTGGACCCCCACCAAACATCCACTGGCATATAGACCTCAAGTAAGGGGAACCTAGGGACTGAACTCTTACTGTCATTGAGAGACCTGGAGAAAGTCATACCCGCTAGCCAGAGCTAAACTCTCTTTTGCTAACCTCAAGTTTTTACAGAAAGCATTGCCTCCTTAACCATTCGCAAATCAAAAAACCTTTGAATCTGCCTGTGACCTTTGGGCCCCTGCTTTGAGATGTCCCACCTTTTTAGTTCAAACCAATGTATGACCTCTATGACTTTGCCTGTAATGTCTTCCTTCCACCTTCAAAAACTTCTACCTGGAAGTCATTGGGGATCTCGTGTCTTAAGCATTAGTTATACAATTCTCCTTGCTTGGTGCCCTGCAATAAATGCTTCGCTTTCTCTTGCTGTTATCCTCATGTCAGTGTTTGGCTTTGCTGCGCTGAATGTGCGGATTCAAGTTTGGTTTGATAACAGGGTATGATGCCAGCCTGGGAAGTCCAGATGAGGAAAGAAGAGCCAGCTCACTGTTGCCTTGGGATTATCTGGCCCTCCCAGAGTTGCCAAGGCAAAGGATGTCCAAGTGTGTTCTGTGGACCAGATATGGACCCTGTAGGAGAAAGGTGGCTTGACATTTTCAATAGTCCTACCTATGTTAATAGGTCCAGGGAGGAGACATCTGATTGTTGGGGGCTAAGATAGAAGTCACAAGGGTGGGGAAAGGCTAGAGTGATATGACCTGTAAGAAGGAGATCATCTTGACGTGCATTCTTATGGTGGAATTTTCATGGAGTCTATTGAAGTTGAAATAATTCTCCCTAAAATACTGGGGACTTTAGCTAAGGTTAAAGGGTTATATCACAGGGACACACTCTGCCCTTTCTCTCTGCCTGTGACAGCTCAGAAACAGAGCTCAGAATCAGTGGTGCTGGAGGATCCAGGAACAGATTTTACTCTTCCCATTACTTTACCTACCTACATTTTCCCACCTTTTGGAAGCTTGAAGATACTCTCATCTTTTTCAGTATTGAATTTATAGCTCTTTGTTAAAATAATATTTAAGCAAGTCCCTAAAGTCACTACCTTGAGAGGGAAATACTTTTGAATTTAGGCCTCTCCCATGTGATGGGTACAGTAACAGCACACATCAATTAATTTCTGCTTGATTTTCTTTTGTTAATCTGACTTTTGTTTACAAAAGAATGTCTTCAGAAAGAACCTTAAAAGGAAAAGAAAAGAAATCATGGTTTCTCTCCTACGAAGTCTTTCATTAATGTGAGAGAGATTTGATTTAAATATCCACCAGGTCCAGAAAGCACAAAACTCACTTCAACAGACCCAGTTCAAGAGTGACCTTCCCCATGACCTTCTGCCTAGGGTGTTGGAAAGGACTTCTTCTCTTCTTAACTGCTCTGCCTTCCTCAGCTTCCACATGGTGGCTGCTAGCCTGGAGCTAGACCATTCGAGGGAGGAGAGAAATGATGTATTTCTGAGGGGGTGGGGTGGGGGAGGGGTGGGGGAGGAGGAGGGACAGGGGGAGGGAGAGGCTTAAAGTGACCTTTGAACTGCTAGCTAAAAGTGGAGAAAATTCATGGGTTTGCCCAAATCTTTATTCAGAGGCCAGAGGAAAAGTTTTCCCCACTGAATAAATGTTTAAGGGACAGTGAGAGACTAAATAAAGTTGTGTTTTGAGTACTTCCAAATGGTTTGTGTTCCAATTACTGGTTACGGCTGTGGAATGGTGCTTCTTTCAATGGTAATACTCGAGAGAATTTCCCATAGAGATTCTGGAGTCAGAAGAGGAAATAGGAAAGGCATTCATGGCCTTAAAAAAGACTAGGGCTTTTCGAGTCCTGCTTATGGGGTTACTACCTCTGCTTCATAACAATTTTTAAAAAACCAGTAAGTGATAACTGGTTTCTTTGGTGTCTCATGTTTGGTGGTGTCATGCAGCTGTCATTGATATGTGCCAAGTACTGCTGTTGGTGCCACACAGCAGGACAGCAGAAGGCAGTGATTCTTAGATTGAAATTAATATCAGGCCAAGGGGTACAATCTGTAGAAGAGATCTGAGTCCTGAGAAACTGCAACTATGGTTAGAAATCAACAAATCTGTTGTTTCTAAATTTGCTTTCACTCTAATAGAGGGCAATTGATTACCTCCATGTTGTGACCCCTGGGAAGGGGAAAGCTGCCAGCAAAGCTGATCAATATATTCTCCCTTAACAACAGGCCTAAGACCTCTATCATGGCTCCCTGCCCAGGGGATAGTAGCCAACGGTCATAGGACTTGCTTTATAGATAGCATCTATTGTAAAACCTAAGAATAGTACAGGAGGAATTTTTCATACTTTGTACTCTGATGGACTCAAGGCCCTAACCTGGCCGAGAAAACATATCAGGAAGCTGTCTCCACCAGTCCTGTGATACACTCTCTCAGAAATTGGCTCTGTGACAGGAAGAGAGCCTCAGCACCCCCATGACATCAACCACCAGCCAGCAACCTCTATCTCCTTTCCTGCCAAGTTCCCTTTAAAAGCCCTATCCTCTGAATTTTCAGGGAGACAGATTTGAATAATATCTCCCATCCTCCTTGCTCAGCTGCTTTGCGATATTAA
This sequence comes from Tarsius wallacei, assembly GCA_963574415.1. Taxonomy (NCBI): domain Eukaryota; kingdom Metazoa; phylum Chordata; class Mammalia; order Primates; family Tarsiidae; genus Tarsius; species Tarsius wallacei. The sequence goes on from CAUYQG010053238.1 coordinate 18,209, forward strand.
ACTCTTTCTTCACTGTAATGGCTGTATCAGTTTTGTTTTTTACTGAGCGGCAGGCATAAGAACCTGGTCAAGCGGTAACAAAACTAGTCCCTAGATTGGTGGCATCAGCGACACCTGTGTGAAAAATGCAAATTATCAAGACCTGTCCCAGATGAACTGAATCAGGAACTCAGGGGTTAGACCCAGTAGTCTGTGTGCTAATAGATTCTCTTGATGATTCTGATATATGCTAACGTTTAAGAACACTGTTACAGAGGTTAAGCTTTCAGGCTTGGTGTTTAACAGTTCCCTCTAGAACCTTGGTTCTGCCATTACAACTGTGTAACTTTGGGCAAATTCCTGAATTTCAAACTTTTTTGCTAATCTGGAAAACGAAGCTGATAATTTTCTGTTCTTCATTGTCAGTATTACATGGGATTTAAAATAATTGCAAAGCCCTTTAGTACAGTCTCTAGAAAATAGAATTATCTTATTGACTCCTCACCTAAGTGCTCTAAGGATTTCCTTTGTAGGGTTACCAGATGCAACAAATAAAAATATTGCAAAGTAGCTGAGAGAGGAGGATGGAGATATTACTCAAATATACCTTCTTGAAAATTCAGAGGATAGGATTTTTAAAGGAAACTTGGTGGGAAATAGAGCTGCTGATTGGGTGATGATGTCATGGGGGTGTCAGATTGTCTTTCTTTCACAGATACAACCAATAGAAATATAGGATGCCCAGTTAAATTTGAATTTCAGATAAAAAGTTAATTATATACTGAAGGAAATTAAAAAAAAAATATATATATTTTTGAGTTGGAGTCTCACTCTGTCGCCCAGACTGGAGTGCAGTGGCCACTCCCGGCCACCGCAGCCTCGACATGCTGGGCTCCGGCGATCCTTCCGCCTCAGCCTTCCAAGTAGCTGGAACTACAGGCGCGTGCTACCACACCCGGCTAATTTTTGATTTATTGTAGAGATGAGGTCTCACCAAGTCGCCCAGGCGGGTCTCGAACCCGCGAGCTCAGGCAATCCACTCACCTCAGCCTCCCAAGGCGCGGGATTACAGGCTGAGCCACTGAACCCGGCTTGAAATAAAAATATTTTACCCTAAAATGCATTCCCTTGACATATTTTGAAATGGCTGTCGCAGGTCCAGCAGACAAAAATGAACTTGCAAAGCTATCTTTTGTGGGGGACATTTGCATCTGTAGAGAATCTCCATTAATGCACCCAGGCCTTCCTTTTCTAAATTTTTCCTGGAACTAGAAGAGATTGAGAGACTTACACCCTTAAACGTCTGAAAAAAAAATTGCCCTCTAGTCTCTCAGAGGTCTACTACCTGTGAGGCTTCGTCTACCTAGCAAGGTCACCTTTGCTCACCAAGCCTCTTCCTTTCTCCCTCTGTAACCTCTGTTGCCATGAAAACCTGTTTCTAAACCTGTGTTCTTTCTGTAACCTCTAGATGGTATCTAAGCTTCTCTACCTTGCTGGGGGATTGGATCTTCATTCTGAAGATTCCCAAGTATACACATTAAATACATTTGTATACCTTCTCTCCTGTTAATCAATCTGCCTCATGTCAGTGATTTTTAAGTGAAACTTAAGGGGGTCAAGCCCCCACAGTTTTGTTGCATACTGCAATGTGCTTTGCTAGTAGTGCAGGGAACTTAGTATTAAAAGATTCTTCATTGTTTAAGTGAAATTCAAATGTAACTGGGTATCCTATATTTTGTCTGGTAACCCTATTCTTAGATTTCAGATGAAGAATGCAGTTTGACAGGTTGGGTAATTTGTCCAAGGTCACAGGGTTTAGTGACAAAATTGGGATTAGAACCCTGGTGTGTCCCATTTCAGCACCAGATTATTTCTACTCTTCTTGGCAACATGTGGGACCTGTGAATTCTCTGGAAGAACAAATTTCCTCCCCCTTTTAAAACTGATGTTGGAGTTGTGGGCATATATTTAGTCAAAAAGGATTGTGTGGGATTGCATTTTTCTATGTACGTTTCTAATGTCCAAAATTCTAACAAAATTCTTTTACCTTCGTTAGGTAAACATAGGGGCAAATCCATATGTTGTTTATAGCAAGTTCTGCTTCTCATCACTTGCAGGATGAATAAACAAGCATGAGATATAGTGTAAGGAAAGTGATTTTACTCGAAAAGCTGGCAGATGGGGAAATGGCCAGGCTCATGCCTCAAGTAAACCATTTTAAAATTCTAGGCTAAACATTAAAGGGAAAGAAAAGTATCTGGGAGTGGCACAGGGAACAGATCTTACTTCGATGGTTATCTTGAATTGTCCACCTGGAGGACTGGTCGATGCTGTCTTGATTGTGGCCAGGTTGTAGATTAATTTCCTTCAGGTGACCTCTAAACAATGAAGAATTCTGCTGTGGGGTCTCCCTACTCTGTTATTTAAAACTTAGTCTCTGGAATTTCTCAAGTACATACATAATTAGATTAGAAAGAAAAACAATCTTTAAAGTATAGACTAAGAGATAAAAAAGCTTAAACTGGTTTTCAGAAGCTGAAATGGAAATTCTTAGTTATACAAGGATTACTTATGGAGTTTTAAAAAAATTATCAAAAGTCTTGAATACATAAATAGCTTTTTTTTTTTTGGTTAGACTCATCTAGGCTACAGAACAGTGGCATGATTCATTGTAGCCTTGACCTCCTAGGCTCCAGCCATCCTTTCACCTCAGTCTCACAAGTACTGGGACTAAGACACGTGCCACCACACCCAGATGATTTAAAAAAATTTTCTTGTAGAGATGAGGTCTCACTATGTTGCCCAGGCTGGTCTCAAATTCCTGGGCTGAAGCAATCCTCTTACTTTGGCCTCCCAAAGTCCTGGATTACAGGTATGAGCTGCCATCCCTGGCCTATATGGAGTTTTTTTTCTTTTTTAAACCACCATTTAGCACATATGATATTTATTAAATGGTATTCTCTCTTTGTTTCTTTCTTCTGGAGTTATCCTTAAATGTTTCTAAAGTTGCTAGAGAAACTTTTAAGAAGTTATTCAAAGGAAATAAGCATTGATTTGTTGGTAAGTTAAAAAATTACTAATAAATGAAAAAAAGCTCCTTTGTTCATGTGACTAGTATGACTTACATAGAATATGATTTATCTTGCTTAGTCACATAAATCAACTGGTTTTATCTTGATTTGAAAATATACTTGGAATTTTTCTGTACCTCACAATTAAAAAAACCTAAAACTTGCTGAGTTGTCATTGAGAAGATTAATTTCTTTCCTCCTTTTGGCCTCTTTTTAAGAAAAATACTCAGGAGAGTGAATATTTGAAACAAATGAAATAGGTGAGAAGAGAAGAGGGAAGAGAAGGATAATAAGGATAATAAAAATGTGTCACTTTGGCATTTAATTAATGGACAATCAATTTGACTACTTATTTAGAAATTCATTAATTATCCAATGTGACTGACGCTGCATGGGCTGCTGCTTTTGTCAAATTGTCAGTGGCAACCACTACAAATACCTCAGAAATATTAAAAGAATAGGGCTTGCTTTATACCCAAGACAGTGCCACGGCCTGGGCTCTACATGGGTAAAAAGACAATTCACTAGATAAAATCTGACTCCTGCCCACATGTTTTCCATCATTTTGCAGGGCAGAACTTGACAATCTGATGTGAAGCAGGGGTAACACTTCAAGGCAGTGTATTGTCATCACTAGGGTGTGTGGTTCAGAGTATGAGCTCATCTTACAATTTCACTTTTTTCAGGTGAATTGAAGCAGAAGCTAGCATACTTAAATACAGATTGCTGCGACCTTAAATCAATTTGCTACAAGTTTCTTTTGTAGTCCCTTTCATCCATTTGATAAACCATGCAAGCACAAATCAAGGTAATATTTACTTTTTTGTCTTATGAAAAGAGGTTAAAAGGTTTTTAAAGACAATTTCAATTTACAGACTTTAGGACTATTGCTAAAAATAGTCCTAAAAAAATAGTGAACTATGTGCTTATGGTAATTAAATTGCTTTATACATTTAAAATACATAAAATGAGGTTAATTCAGAAATGTTGCTTTTTCTAGGCTCATATTTTTCCATAGTACAACACTTTCACTTCTGCCTTAGTTTTTGAAGTTATCTTCTGAATCTATGTATGATGCTGTCAGTGATCGTGTCTCAGGTCATAAGTATCCATTTGTATAACATTCAAAAAGTTATTTTAAAACTTATTCCCAGTTTGTGGTTGAGATCTGTACAATATAACCTCTCATTGCATTGCTTTTTAAGTGATCTTTAAAAAATATGTTTACAAAAACATCTAACTAAATTTGTGTAAAATATATTATTTCCCCCATTTTAAACCAATTCTATCAACTGATCACTTTACATGTTACAAATTAACATTGACTGTGGTGTTATCAGGCTAATGTGTTGTGGCAGAGATAATAATGGTCAACAATATGTTTCTTTTCCTACACTTTCCAGTTAGATGAAGTTCACTGAGGAGTTCTGTGGTGTGACTGAGAAACAAACAAGTTGAAGTTGTATTAAGCCACAGGGACTTTGGAGTTAATTTGTTATTGCAGCATGACCTTGCCTACCCTCATAAATTATGTCTTTTCTAAACAATTGAAATAATACAATAAAGAGAATCCCATATCATATAAACTGTTGTCTAGACTTGGATTTGAAGTCTAGAGTATACCTTACCTTATATTGAACATATATGGTTCTTACTGAAACGGATTGACTGTTTCTTTAAGGTCATGATAGGGTTCAGGACACACCACCCCAAATTTTGGCACCTTGACATTTGAGAAAACAATAAAATCTAAGGTCATTCTCTGACCTTCCTCTCTCTTCTCTTTTGAAGCAGCCCATAAAACCTAGTTTTCTGAACTTCCCTGAAGTAGGGCACAGAAATCTCATGTGAGAGGTATTCATGCTATACCTGGAGGAAGGGAACATTCTTATCCTCAAAGACAAAGAGATGCTAATGAAACTACCTATAATAAGTTCCCTACATATGAACCTTCAAGTTGTAAACTTTCAAAGAGAGAATGTGCATTTGCATGTCCAATTATGTAAGTTAGTTCACGTGTCTGGTGTACATTGTCATGTGCGTGCATCCTCTGCAAGTGGCTGTGCTTTTGTGTACTTTAAGTACTGTATAGAGTTCAGCAGTACAGTATCTATATTTTAAGCCCAGGATGTCCAGAAGCAAGTGTAAAAGCAGCGGTGATGTTGATGGTTATGTACAGCTGATTGTGTTTATTGGGTACTTAGGCTAACTTTACTGGACTTACAAACAAATTGGACTCATGAATGCAGTTGTTCTTATGCAGGGGACTTACTGTATATAAAATTAATATAGGGCAATGGAGTAAAACTGTGGAAGAGAACTGAACCCCGTGGAGTTGTAGCTATGATTAGAAATGAACAAATCTTGTTTTTAAGTTTGCTTTCCTCCTTGTATGACTGCTTGCGCATAGTCACTTCAATAGAGAACAATTGATTATCTTCATGTCCTGACTCTTGGTGAGGGAGAGGCTGCCTGTGAGGTTGATAAACATACTTTTCCTTAAGCAATGAGCCTAAGGTTGCACAGATCAGCTTGATGGCATCCAGAAGTTTGGTTGGCTGAAGGGAGTGAGCAGCTTTAATCTCTGGGTATCTCACCTCCTGCATATCTTCCTACTAAACTATCTCTCTAATGACTTACCACTCAGGGGTCAGTAGCCAATGTTTGCTGGACTTGCTTTATAAATATCCTTTTTATTGTAAAACCTAAGACCGATATTTGAGATGTTGCTCAGACTTTGCAATCTGATGGACCTGTGCCCCTACCTGACTCGGGATACCAAGGAGCTGACTCTACTGATCCTGTGACCTTTTCTGGTGCTGCACAAAGACATTTTCAGCACCCTCATGACTTCATCCCCAGTCAATCAGCAGTGCCTGTTCCCTAGCTCCTTGCCCACCAAAGTATTCCTTAAAAAACTCTAGCCTGCAGTTCTCAGAGAAGCAGATTTGAGAAATATCTCCTGTCCTCTATATCCAGGTGCTTTGCAATCGTTAAGCTTCTCTATTGTGATACTGCTGGCTCATTTCATTGGCTCTTTTCTGTGCAATGGGCATAAGAACCTGGTCTGGCTGTTACACTAAGAGGACTCCAAACAAACAGGCGTTGCTAAGTTCCCCCAGCTTAATACCATTACAGCATATCTTCTTTGTCTAATCACACTTCCCACAACTGTCCACTCTGTATTAAACCTAGCCTAAAAATATAAAAATTTACCTGTTATTTTTATATCTTTATTTCTAAAGGCTCTCATGCCACATAAAACTTGTGTTAAACAAGTCTGTATGCTTTTCTCTTATTAATCTGTCATTTGTTATAGGGGCCTCAGACATGAACCTAGTGATAGATGAGGAAAACAAATCTTTCATCTCTAGCAGTAATTTCTTTAAAGAGCCCCAAATCATCAATCACCACTCTTTAAATTTGTAAATTATTATTTATCACACTTTAAAAATGATATTGACACTAATACTATTTCTAGCATGTTCACTATTTTTTAGGTGGGAAATAGCATCAACAGCTGGCCACAATATTGTCATTTGTAGTTGTAATATTGTGAAATGTATATTTGGTCTTCCTCCATTTCCTGAAAAATAGCTTCTAAAATACTTGGCATCTCCAGAGTAATAGGAGTGACTTTTGTATACTAATGAGATGACTGGTGGTTGGGGCCCCTAGATATCTTCAGAATAAGGGTTGGTCACTGGAAGACAAAGACCTAATTACAGGGTCGTGACTTTCAGCCCTATCTCCAGCCTTTGGGAATAGGAGAGTGGAAAAGGATTGAAGGTTGTGTTGATCACCAATGGCCAGCGATATAATCAACCATGCTTATAAAATGAAGCCTCCATAAAAACCCAAGAGGCAGGCCCAGTGAGGTGGCTCATACCTATAATCCAAGCACTTGGGAGGCTGAGGTGGGAGGATTGCCTGAGTCCAGGAGTTTGAGACATAGTAAGGCCTCATCTCTACAAAGAAAATTAAAAAAAAAAAAATTAGCTGGGCATGGTGGCATGAGCTTGCAGTCCTAGCTACTTGGGAGGCTGAGGTGGAAGGATTGCCTGAGCCTAGGAAGTCGAGGCTGAGGTGAGCCCTGATTTTGCCACTGTACTCCAGCCTGAGCAACAGAGTGAGACTCCAACCCTCTCAAAAACAAGCAAACAATACAAAAGAAAGGCTCCTAGGAGCTAACTGACATCTGAACACATGGAAGTTCTTGGAGGGTGGCATGCTTGGAGAAGGAATGAAAGTTCTGTGTCCCTTCCCCCATAACCTCACCCTGTGCATCTCTTCCATCTGTCTGTGTATCTATATCCTTTTAAATATCCTTTCTAATAAATGAGTAAACATAAGTAAAGTGTTTCCCTGAGTTCCGTAAGCCACTCTGACCAATTAACTGAGTTTGTGAAGAGGGTTGTGGGAACCCCGACTTATAACTTGTCAGTCAGAAAAACAGGTCACAATGTGGGGCTTGTGATTGGTCTGTGAAGTGGGGCAGTCTTGTCTGACAGAGACCTCAACCCATGGAACTTAAGTCATCTAAAGGTAGATAGTGTCAGAATAGTATTAGAGGATACCCAGCTGGTGCCCACTGGAAAATTATTTGGGGTGTGGTTAGCACTCCCCACATTTGATGTTAGAAGTGTTGAGTGATGTGTGAGAGAGAATAGGTAAAAAAGACGTTTGGATTTTTCTCCATATCTTTTAAAAACAGAATGAGTATCAGGGTCTGTCAAATAATGGTCTTTATATTTTTGGCTTTGGAGCTCACAATTTTCTCATGAGGTCTCTGTAAACCTTTTCCCAGATTCACATTGGCTCAAAATTCCAGTTAAATGCTGGAATTATGATTAAACTAGACCAAGAAGTAGTTCTATTTGTACCAAAGATCGCATAATAGCAGAGCCTTTTTTCCCCCACAGGGTGCCTCAGGTGTGTCCCCACAGCTGTGTGTAACCTATGGGCATCATGCCACATCTGCCCTGCTCTTCCGCTCTTGCTCAAGCTATCTTTGGTTTACAAAGCTGCTGGGAGAAGGCTGCTCTGCCATTGCCCTCCAGGAGAACAGCTCTGTTCCTCCTCAGGGAATGTCTCCAAAATGTAGATTTTTCAAAGGCAAAGAGGTCTTCCCAGCTCTGAGACATGCTGTGTCACTTAGGCCTTGAAGCAACTCGCTTATCCTAAAAATCTCACAGACAATCTCTAAACAATATTCAGTATTACAATCTCCAGTCTCCTGGTAGTAGGGGGTCCAACCCAGGAGGCTTAGAGAAATGACTGCAACCTGTTCTCTTCATCCTCCTCTATAACTTTGTCTGGTATAATATCTTTATGCAAAAACTTTCTGTTTTCGATTATAAAACAAAGCCCGGCATGTCTTTCAGTGGACATCAGCATAGTGTGCGTGTGTGTGTGTGTGTGTGTGTGTGTGTGTGTGTGTGTGTGTATGTGCTTGTGTGTGTCTGGAAGATGAAAATGTCAGCACCAGAAGTTGTGCCTTTTAAAACTGAAACTTACCTTGCACACGTCTTTCCTCCTCTATGACTTGCTTTTTATTCCATAGAGCTTGTAATCTTACCAGAGAGAATGATATGTCTCTCTGAGGACACTTGAAAAAACCTGATCTGGATCTTTCAAATCAAACCAAATATAGAATTTGTACAAATCTGAAATAGGAACAAAGTTAATTAACTAAAAAAACCCCCAAAAACTCCTATCTAAAAGTGGAAATAACCCAATTGTCCCTCAACAGATGATGGATAAACTAATGTGGTATGTACATACAATGAGCTATTATTTGACCTTAAGAAGGAATAAAATTCTGAAACATGATAGAACACGGAGAAACCTTGAAAACATTGTGCTAAATGAAAGAAGCCTGACACAAAAGGACAAATATTATATGATTTCACTTAGATAAGTTGTCTACAATAGGCAAATTCATAGTCAGAAAGTAGAATAGAGATTACCAGGAACTGGGGGAGGTGGGGTACAGAATGAGAATTTATTGTTTAATGGCAAAGAGTTTCTGTTTGGGATGAGGAAAGAATTCTGGAAGTGGATAGCATTGTGAATGGTTTTAATGTCACGAATTAATTATGCACATAAAAGTGGTTAAAATGATAAATTTTGTGTTATATACATTTTATCACAATAAAAAATTGAATAATGTCCAAAGATTCTAAAAGTAAGGATATTCTAGTAGAGACTAAACAAAGGGATTAGAAGAGGCATATTTGATTTTGCTAGATTGTAAACTGCTTGAGGACAGGAATTTTGTCATTGTAAATGCTACAATATCTATGATAGTGCCTTGAACATGAAAAAACTCAACAAATACTAGCTGGATAGAATTAGATGATGACCTACAGGATTTCTCAATTTAATTCATCCTTGGAGGAGAGGAATAAGTGGATTTTCTGATCAAATTCAAGGGAATGCTTTCAAAGGCTTGTTTTTTTCGGGAAGAGTTTGTGTAGGCTTGCCAATGTTTGACTGCAGGCTGGCTGCTTGAATAGCTTGGGAAAGAGCCAGGCAAAGCAATGAGGGAGAACTGGGAGGTTGCAGGGTGAGTGATCAGAATTCAATCTGATGTGTGGCTCTGGCAAGGGGGTGTTCAAAGGTTAATAGCACAAAGATATTGGCTTTGAAAAAGAACATTCTTTGAAAGAGTCCAAAAGGACACGGGAACAAACTTGATTGGAATTGATTGTACAAAATCTCTACTGTGTGAACAGAGGAGACAAGTTGAAAGCGCTTACGGGGGATAATATTCCTCTTTCACTGCAGGAAAATACAAGTGACAAAAGCAGCCAATGTTTATAGCAGCTGAACTTTTCCAAAAATTTATTCAAAAAGATTATTTCTTTGGAGTCTTTCCTTTGACACAAATGATATCTCTACATGCAAAAAAAGAAAAAAAGTATTTTTTTTTTCCTGGGAGATTACACTCGTAGGAAAGTACAATACAGCATTTAGATAGTGTGGCATAGTTGGAAACATTATTTTATAATTGGAATTTAATAAAATAATGTGTTTTTTAGATTATTTCTTACAAGGAATACCTAAACATTCTCACTCTTGAAAATACAAACAATTGGCTGAATACATAGAGTTAAAACGAAAAGCATCTGTTGTCCCCTCTCCCCCCAGCAATCACCTTTTTTTTTAAAACAGAGGGGTCTAACGGTAAGATTTGAAGTATATTCTTATAGATGATTCTCCTATATTTGCACACATGTTGAAGAAAGATGCCATACTCTGTGATATATTAGAAAAGATTTATTCTGAACAAATGTAAGTGACTTAGGCCCGTGGCACAGGCCCAAGAGGCCTTAAAACATGTATCCAAAGCCGGGCTCGGTGGCTCAGCCTGTAATCCCGCGCCTTAGGAGGCTGATGTGAGTGGATTGCCTGAGCCCGCGGGTTCGAGACCCGCCTGGGCAAGCGAGACCTCATCTCTACAATAAATCAAAAAAAAAAAAAAAAAATTAGCCGGGTGTGGTAGCGCACGCCTGTAGTTCCGGCTACTCGGAAGGCTGAGGCGGAAGGATCGCCGGAGCCCAGCGGGTCGAGGCTGCGGTGGCCGGGAGCGGCCACTGCACTCCAGTCTGGGCGAGAGTGA